>JBCNYG010000016.1:3890586-3902931 GCA_039654305.1 Porochilus rendahli | reverse complement strand
GTGAGAGACATGGCCGGCATTTGATAACCCAGTTAGCTGCACTGGGGGGACAGCAGTGACAACCCGTTGATAGTGGGACTTGAACCCCCGACCTTGGGGGTTCATTGTTACAGTCAGAGGACAGCCGTCTTAACATCGAGACAATTTATAGTTGTTATAAAGTCAGTGATAACAGGAGCTAACCTGTTTCTTTCACAAGTTTATTTGTAAGTATAAATAAAAAGTATACAATTTATTAATAGAATTTTTTTTTCTCACAAAATATGAGACAAGACAAGCTAGAGGTGCAGTTATAGAGTGGTAGGCACCTCCGCTACACAACATGTATAACTGGTTTTAATTACCCATGTGCTCGTCTTACAGAGTGTTCTAGTATGTGGATGCGACCAAATTATCAAAAAAAAAACCTCTCCAGGCTGAAGGATTTACGAGATGGTTGGAGTTTAATCTTTCAAGATCAAAGGTTTCATCTGAAAGTCCATATATGGTTTCTTATTAGTGTTCCATAGTAACAGCATGTCTGTCGTTTATTCGCTTCAACGTTCTAAGCCCTCCATTCTATGACCTTGATTCTCACCTTTAAAGGTCATTCAAGGTCAAAGGTAAATTCCTGATTTGAAAGTCCATAAATTATTTTCTGTTAGTGTTCCATACTGCAATCACGGCACAACCAGGTCTATCGGCACTCTGTCAAAGTTATAAGTGGTCTATCTCCAAAACAGTTTGACCTTGCTCTGACCTTCATCTTTGATCTTGACATTCCAAATTTAGGTCATCTCTGGGTCTCAGGTAGGGTAGTATCTTCACCAAGTTTGTGGATGGATGTTGTCATGATTTTGTTCATAGACTTAGTGACAAATAAACAAACAAACAAACCAGATGTACAAACAAATGCTGGTGACTATAATACCTCGACCAAAACTCTGTTTTTAGACAGATGTAATAATTAGATGCATTGGAACATGGTTGCTATGGTAGCTGATACCTGACTGACAAGCATAAGCTTGCTAGTTTTATAATTGAGGGACAGTTAGCTAGCTAGCATTGGGCTGTTAGGTTTAAAAATACAGACCGTGTCAAGCCACATGGACAGCAGAAACAATTTAAACCTTTGCCAGTATCAACATTTGGCACAATTGTGTTGGTAATTTATTAAATTAAAAATTTCATTAATATTCTAGTAATGGAAGTTTGGGAATTGGGTCCGAAGTTTCATTTTAAGCTAGGTAAGTTTTTGAATTAGCGCTGAGCATTTTAAAGTGATTTCGACATTTCAGACCAACATCAGACGTATCAGAATTAGATCAGATAAGAAAGTTTGGCATTAACTCGGAATTTACCACAGAAATCTCATTCGAATTAGATGTTTGGAAGACATTTTAGAATTAGCTTAGCTTGTTTTTACTTTAAGAACTCTTGTTTTTAATTTAAGGGCGGCACGTGGCATCGTAGTTAGCATGTCCACCTCACAGCAAGAAGGTCCTGGGTTCGATACCTCGAGTTGGGTGTTCAGTTTGCATGTTCTTCTTTTGCTTGCATGGGTTTCCTCTGGGTTCTCTAGTTTCCTCCCACTGTGCAAAGACATTCACATTAGGCTAACTAGCTGTTCCAAATTGACCCTAGGTGTGGATCTTAGTGTGAATTGTTGTTTGTGTTGCCCTGTCATGGCGAGTGGTACGAGTCAGGGTGTACCCCACCGACGCTCAGTACACGATGTTGATCTCATGGCAGCCGGAAACAAGGCGAGCCACTCTGTAAACTATAAACAATGGATCCATGTTTTGTAATTCATGGCTGCTTAGTATGCGATCACAGCTGTGAATGCAGGCCTGGCAGCTTAGCAGTTTTTAATGTTGGAGCTTTACTGAACACTGAATATAATGTTGAGTGGAAACAGATATCATAAAGCTGAGGATATTACCAGAGGTCAGGAGTCCACATCTGTGGCAACCATTAATGGGGCATGGCGTGTGTGTGTGTGTGTGTGTGTGTGTGTGTGGTACTCTAATAGCGTAACGACTGGGACCTTTAGTGAAAATAAGGTACTTTACTCAGTATGTCACTAAGGAGCAAACCTGTCATAGTGACGCATTATAATAATGTCACTCCAACATGTTGTCATGGTTTTAATGCCTGTGCTATTGTACAAGCAATATAAAGTCAGCATATTTATTGTAGTTACTTATTTTAGCTAAAATGCAAATATAAATATGTAAAAATTCATAAATTTTTTTTTCTGAAGTCTTGGCAAGGCTGGCGCCCATCCCCCCCCCCCGACTCTGGGCGAGGGCAGAGTACACCCTGGACAGCTCGCCAGGCCATCGCAGGGCAGAAACATGCTGACGGCTATGCAGCCTACGCTTGATGACAATCAGCAAAGGTTCTTTTACATGCCGCCCACCACAGACAGTGAGAGACATGGCCGGCTTTTGATAACCCAGTTAGCTGCACTGGGGGGACAGCAGTGACAACGCGCCGATAGTGGGGCTTGAACCTCCGACCTTGAGATCAGTAATCCAGCACCCAACCACCAGGCCACCTCTGCCCCCTTATAAAATCTATATGACGTGTAATGAGCCCATAAATATGAACCTGCGATTTGGTTTGCAGCTGGGACTACTTTCCAAGTTGCTGTATAAGGACTTTTCAGTGCTGAGACATTTCGGCTCAAGCAGTAGCGGGCCGGCCTCGGTTTAGACATGTGTGTGTGATAATCCCTGATCCTGCAGTGCACCGAGAGCACCCAGCTCCGTGTGACTTCGGGCGAGAGTGCCGGTCGAGCTGATAGTTCTGCTGGATTTGAGCACTCGCTGCAGACTGGTCACGGAACGTGTGCTGGGCACTTTACATATTTTTTCAAAAAATGTAAAATGTGTGCTTGCTCTCTCTCTCTCTCTCTCTCTCTCTCTCTCTCTCTCTCTTTCTCTCTCTCTCAGACTGGGGTTCCTGTGCCAGCCTCCACCCAACCACCCCCCACGCCTTGAAGTTCTAATATTTCTAGAGGTGTAATATTGCACAAATATCGAACGTAAACAGGATTAGTATTATCACGGGTGCACGAGGGGCCTAGCGTGCATATTCAGAGTAATGCAGATAAATACATGAATATGTAAAACGGGTAAAAGGAGCAGGGTGGGGTGCGGGGGGGATTCTTTTGAAGATGGTAGCGCTTCCAGTTCTGCACTTAAGGAAACAATGATATTCACACAGACCACTTTAATCAAAGCTGATATAGCCTTCGAAAGTTTTGGCACGCAGGGATAAAGTTTTTTCCTTTTTTTTTTTGTCGTCGCGAGATGCTCGTATTTTTTCGTGATTACCCGCAATATTCTAAACTATCCGAGCTGCATTATGTGCCCTTGAATCCGAGCAGATGATGATGGTGACTCTAATGCTGCGTTGATAGAAAACAGAGAGCCCCCAAACAGTTTGTTCGCGGAAATGCATATTTTTTTCTCTCCGTTCGACACAATGAAGAGAAAATGAGTATATTTGTCAGCGTAGGCGCGGGTGAAGAATGAAAAATAATTTTCTAAGAGATGGCCCCCTTTCACCCGCCCTGCTCTGAATATGGCATATCGGAGGCAGTTATTTGATCTCTGCTGTACAGATGGCCTCCGCCGTTCATATCGCAGTGACACGAGCATCGGCAAATTCCAGGATCTTGATTTATCGGTAGCGCCCAGGAAGTTAATTGTGGTGCACAAGTCCCAATCAGTCTTTTGGGAGGGATCCGGGGACATGGCACACCAATACACACCACACACACACACACACACACACACATTCACACACACACTCGGAGCAGTGGGCAGCCACATTACAGTGCCTGAAGAGCAGATGGGGGTTAGGGGTCTTGCTCAAGGGTGCTTCAGTCATGAAGGTGGCGGAAAGGAAGGTGCTACTCATTCTCCCTGTCACCACACATTTTTCTTGCCGGTTCAGGAATCAAACTAGTGACCTTTCGGCCCTAAACACACTTCTCTAACCAACAGACCACGGCTGCCCCAGTGTAAATCACAAAGCCGCCCCGAAGGATGCACAATATGTCAAAATTTGAGGCGATGGCCAATAGAAGCCCACAGCAGGTTCCACTCCAGCCAGCTAGGAAGAGGAATATACAGAAACTAGAGTGCTGAAGATCAGAAAAACGTTTCCTTGTGTGCTGAATCTCAACTTATTCTGTGACAGAAGTTGGTGACAAATGCATGAATCCATGGATTCAACCTTCCTTGTGTCAACAGCTCAAACTGATCATGGTGGTGTAATGAGGTGGGGATTTTTTTGGTGCACACTCTGCCCCTTAATACCAATCTAGTATTGTTTGATAGGCATCTAATCCAAGTAATGTTGCAGCATGCCCCTTCTTACGATCACATTTCATCTATCTTGTAATAGCTACTTCCACCATGATAATGTGACAAGTCAAAAAAATAGTTCCATGAACATGACAATGAGTTCAGTATATTCAGTGGCCTATTGAGTTACCAGATCAGAATCAAGTAAATCTTTTCATCTTTTAATTGTATTACAACATGAGATTTTTTTAGCATCAATGTGGAACCGACTGTTGGGTCAACATGCACCAGAACCCCAAACGAAGGTTTCTAGCAGCTTGTAGAATCCATGCCAGAAAGAATTAAGGTTGTTCTGGGAGCTTCCACTATAAATATGCGATTACTACAACAACAAAAAAAACATTAAATGTAGAATGAAGCGATTATTCTGAGGCAAATAATAGTTGTATTATATACTACATGGGAACATGTGCAAAAAAAGTTCACAAAAATTATTTTTTCTTGATTTATCTTAATTTTTTTAAATTATGACACATTCATGTGTGAGCAAGTACATACGAGAAGTGTAATGGCATCTCTTTAAACCTGGTTGAGATTTAGTATACACTACAACAAAGAAAACAAAGAAACATTAACTAAAATGATATATTTATTGGTAATTTTTACATGGGTGATTAGAGCTAAGCTAAAGGCTGTGTCGCTAATGGCATCATTTGAGCCTACCGATTCAGTGCTTAATACCTATTGAATAGAAATCTAAGTAAGCCATGGTTTGTAAGGGTAGGTTTTTACATTCATTTAAACTTTTAGTTTGAGTCGTATTTTTTGTGTTGTGTAAAAACAACAAGATTTTAAAAAATGTCTTATTTTAGGTGAATAAATGTGTTTGTCTTTTTATTTAAAGTATTATCCGCTTGGGACAATGGTATAAACTAGAAGCAAATGGCTTGTTGACAATTATAAATGTAATGGTTACCAGGCAGTCATTGTGAGATTTGGTTCAGTTGATTCATTTGCTGATTGAAAACTTTTTTGACCCGTAGAACAGATCATTAGGATCCTTTAACATTCCTGTCACACCATCTTGCAGGGCTCTTTCTGTTGCCTATATGAACTTCACTTTAATAGAAAATGATTAGGTGTAGAGGGAGGCCATTATGATAAGACAGCCCAGTCTCTCTGGCAGTACTGAACACAGGTGAATGATAATGCTGCCTGAAAAGTCAAGGTATACTTTTTCCCCCTTTTTTTTTTTTTAAGATTTTCGCAAAAATTAATCAGCAGGACAAGGCCTCGTACTCAGCCCTATCTGATAGTGTAAAGGGAGAACATGCTCGGTTAGGTGGTAATTAAACTCATAATTATTATCAATCATGCACAGCACTATTTCATATTGCATATGGCAGTAAATGAAGCATGCTGTTTTGAAAGTGAGTGCGGGACGGGAGACTGCTTCAGCAGCAATGCTCATAATTCCCCAAGAAAGCCGCCTTTGTTTATGTCATCCATCCAAATTTGGCTTCACATTAGAACGCAAGTAACTGAGTAAGTGCTCATTTCTGTAACACTAAGCCGGCAGTTAGTGTATGTGGTTATTAGTTCACTGAATGAAAAGAATTAATTGAATATATGTTTACAGTTGTCGTGAACAGTGATGAAAACCTCAAGGTGTTGTTGTTGCTGTTATTCTCTTCTCAACAGACAGTTCTCCAATTAATTATGTGCCCGCTGAGCAAGCAGCCTTTTCCCATGTTTCACAAGTACTGCGACTAAGAGTGAGTGTCATGTACAGGGACAGACTGCAGCCGAAGCTGGTTTCATACATGACATGTTCCCGTCCTTCACAAAAAAACAGCTTAAGACAGCTAAAACAGTACAGCTGTAACAAAGGGTCCCAGTTCCCAGATGTCATACTGCAGCTTTCCTGCTACAGCGCAGCTGATTCGCACTAAATATTTTTCTTACGTTTTATTTGAACTCTATTTTTGTCTGTACAAAGGTGTAAGACACCCTAAATCTTAGCACAAAACTTTTTTGTGTTTTGATCTAGTGACACTTACATTACTTTTTTTTTTTTTTTCATTTAATTTTCTAAACCAAACTTTATTTGGATTGCAGGAAGGATGGAGCCCAAATAAGCCAACTCCAGGCATAGGCAGAGTACATGCTGAACAGCTCGCTAGTCCATCGCAGGGCCAACACACACAACAACTGACACTCATATTCACACCTAGGCGTAATCAAGAATATTACTTAGCCTGATGTGCATGTCTTTGGGGTATGGGATTAAACTGGAGCACCTACATAACACGTACACAACCAAGGGAAGAATATGCAAACTCCACACAGAACTGCCCCTTGTTGTGAGTGTGCGTATGAATGGTTGTGTGTTGAAACTTCCATGGTCTGCTGAGATTTTCAGGGTATACCCCACCTTCTCCCAGTGTTGGCTGAGATAGGCTCGAGTAAGATTGAGCGGTTTGGCAAATGAGTGAGTGAGCGGGTAAAAGGCAGTGAATAGAATTCTCAGTGTTAACCTTTAATTCTTTTGCTTCAGACTGCAGTTGGGAAACAAATGGAGGATTTATTTATATATTTCCTTTAGGTATTCAGCCCATAAAAAAGCTGCGCTACTCTTAAAACATAGAGACATTTATCGGGAGCTCTGTTTTTAGGAACTGCCTAAATTTTTGCATAATTGGAACGCACCTTGACTTGACCCATGTCAGTTCCTTTGTCAAACTCCACTAAATTCATACAACAAAAAACAATAACGGGTTGTTGTTTTTTTCCAAAAGTGGTTTAAGGAGAGCAATAATTTATGAAAGATATCTCAGCACTTAAGAGTTTCTCTAACATGACAAGCTGCGGTGTTGGACTGGCTGACTTCAGTAGAAAGAAAGAAGGAAAGGTTTGTGAGGGAATGACTGTTTTAACAGCTGTTAGCTGCAAGTGATATCACGACAGTACTGTTAAGTAAATTTTTTAAAAATGCAGGACAGAATGAACAGCTCTGTGTCAGAGAAAAGTTTTTGATTATGTTTGAGAAGTTTCAATTACTTTTATTGCATATTATGTTTACCGATACATCAATTACATCTACCTGGACTAATATTTGTTTTGAAAATGAGTTCAGTATATTTCTACAGAGTTTTTATGCATGAATTTGCATTCAAAGAGGCGAAAGAAGAACTCTTTAAAATCATAACAGAGCACTGTAATGAGGCTTGAGAATAAAAGAGCAGTTGGGATTTTGTGTGTGTGTGCGTGCGTGTGTGCGTGCATGCGTGCATGCGTGTGTGTGCATATGCATTTAGCAGGCATAGTTAAGGGTATGCCAGGTGTGTAGAGTGTGCCATGCTGACTTTCTGATTCAGCCCCCCACCTTGTCAAAGCTCTGATTGAGCTGTGTGCTGTGAGCTCAATCCATCGGCTGATAAGCCCACAGGAGAGAGAGCTAGCGCCCTGGCTAATGACTTGCCCTCTCAACGCCCTTGAAAACTGAAGTCAATTATGGCGGACGGCTGCTGGAGTGAGGCTGCGGGCAAGAGGGAAACCCTGAGGACGCCCAATTCTGCAAGAAAAAGGCAAGCACTACAGTCCTCGTCTGCTGCAGGCATCAATCAGAAGTCAAGCAGAAGGGACAGGAAAGAGCTTCACTAAAACCTCGATTGATCCAAATGTCAATTTCACAAGATCAAGCATCTCTGTATGCTCATAAAGTATAACATTTGCTTTGAGTGGTGATGTGTGAGGATTTGCTAAAGGTTATTAATGGAAGGGAACCTGTTTTGAGCCTGTGTTGGTTGTGGTGTCACCCAGTCAATAATAAAATACATTGCAGTGAGGGTTAGAATGAATGGCTCGCGTACAAAACACCTGTTCCTGTTCATCAGAATAAATAACCTGTGCATTGGGCTGGGTGAGGTGACATAAAGTCTCCTTTATTTTTTAACCTGCACAAGGACGTTGTTCACATAAATGTAACTTTAACAATATTGAGACGGGGCATTACCATTTGGTGTTTTTGTAATTTCCTGTAAAAGTGTTTTTATTGTTTTGTTTGTTAATCAGCTCACAACGAGAGGCTTGAGTTTCATGTGTAAAGATGTATAAATGGGGCGGGGCTACTTCAGTAAAATACATTTGGCTTGGTATATCTGGTGTCTGGTGTCAATTTCATTTATCATCTGAATGAACTCATTCTTTCAACAGTCTGTAGTCATTCACTCATTTGCTGAATTGTAACTTCTACTAGGGCCGCAGGGAGGCTGGAGACTCGAACACATGAGACACCACTGTATCTATAATTTCTTTCCAACGGGGTTCCAGTTTACAATACATGGAGGGCTTAGTTTAAGGGACGCTGCAATGATTCGTATTTTAGCCGGTATTCAAAGGTTGTGCATTTCACAGAGCTAGTCTTGCTACATAGTTAGTTAGTCCTGCTGCTTACGCAGTATCTATTTTCTGAGATATTGAAATGAGTTTGTTGCGCCTCTTGTGACCTTTAGTCGCTTCTGATTTTAGACAAATTTCACATTGGACAATGGTTTGTGCTGTCACACTTTGCATAAGCAAACCATTTGTAAATTAAAGAGGATACGCTGACAGTTTTCTAAACAATATCCTTACTTGCTGACCCACATGCTACCATCTGCTAATGTGTTTTGGTGTTTAATGGGCAGGAACGTTTTTTTTCTATTGAGTGGTGGATACCAGAGCCAATCAGGAAGCATACAGGGCGAGGCAGGAAAGAATCCTAGGCGGGATGCTAGAGCAGTACCAAATTTATACAGCCACTAAGGTAGAGATGTTAAGCAAACACAAATATTTTAAGCTTCTAAGTGAATCCCGATTTTCATTTTACACATCGTCCTAAAGCAAAAATTTTAATCCATTGCTGAAATTGATTTATTGCCCAGCTCTACCCATGCACAGTCTATTACACATCAGCACTAGTTAAGTTAGTTACTGTCAGGATACTTAAGTATTACTGTACCAGCACTAGCATGATTCTAGGCATGAATAAGGTTTAAGGGCCCCTGAGTGCCACATCAACAAGGTGTGCAACCATCAATCTGGAGACCCCCGAAATCACTGAAACCAGGTTTATGCCACAGCCATCCATGACCAGGGGTTCATGGGAGGGAATTGGGTGAATTGACTGAAATTAGGGAAAGAAAATCAGGGGGGAAATATAAATAAGGTTTAAAAATAAATCCTCCCTGAAGTACATCCTAAGTAAAGTTGCATATTATTTGGATTTTATCAATACTGATATTACTTATCCATATATTTATCTACACTAATATCCAATTTTATGCAAAAATAAATATAAAAAAATAAACTTGCACATGGCATGAAATAATGTTCAAAATATTGAACAGATTTATTTTTAGAAAGATGAGTGTGCACTGCTTCAGATTTATATCTTGAGGTTTCTGGTGTTACCCCCTTTACACACCACTTTCTTTTCACAAATATTGCATTAAACTGCATTTTCATTAAGTTTAGTAGAGTGAGCCCGTGTTCACTTTGGAAAGAATTTTAAAATGACTTTTGTAAAGCATGTAAAGCATATTTGGTTTTAATATTATATTTTTGTCTTTTCGTTTTTAGTTTTAGTCCAATTTTAGTTTCATGACATTTGTTGTAAAATGTGTCCTTTTGCTTTGTGTGTGTGTGTGTGTGTGTGTGTGTTTGGGAGTGTTGTCTCTATGCAGAATAGAATGTAAGCGTTTTAGTGTTGTTTTGAATGATTGTGTTGTCAAAACAATATAATACACACATGGATACAGTGACATGAGCCATTAAAAATACTTGCAGGTCAATGCATTACCATATTCTGTACAGTAGAGTATCCGTAGTATGGAGCTCTGCTGTTATTTGTACTATATAAATAATATACAGTATAAATAACTTGTTATACAATTTGTTCATGGTGTGGAATTCTTTTGTATCCATCATTTCATTCAAATCCTGTAAACAGTCCAGGTTCTTAAATTGGGGTCCACAGAGCATAACCAAGGGCCCGCTTCCTGAGCAGTGGACCTCACAGCCAAAGTGAAATGTCTAAATTTAAAACTAAATCTCTTCTGAGATTGTTTTACTCTGTAGATGATAAAAAGTAAAATAATTAAAGTAAAAATAATTATATACGGAAGCCATAAGTGGACGTATTTTCGTGCATTTCCCCCCTCTGTTAACCCTCTCGTTTACTCTCACTCATTTGCCAACCACTTAATCCTACTTCGAGGTGACATAACCCACATGTATACATGCATGTCCCCTTAGGGCTTTCGTAGCAATATGACTGGATGGTAAGAACTTTTTTATATAAGGCGCGTTCATGGTGGATCCTGAACCAATGTCCAAGAACACTGGAAGCAAGGAAGAGAATTTACTATGCACAAATACATGCACATATTTATTCTCATCCAGGGCAATTTAGCATTGACAAAAAAGCGAAAAATCTGAAAACTTGAACAGGGTGAGGCTACCATAGTTTTCCTGGAGTATTTGTAGAAGTTAGTAGTGGTAGCGTTTTTTCTATGGTAACTTCTTTCTCATGCATCTTTGTCATCGTTATAAGTACTCTATCCTGCAGTGCTAATTACTCAAAGTAATCAGAGCTGCACTCGACTTACACGTGTTTGTAGCATAACATCTGTACAAGCAGCTAACTACAAGCACTTAACTTTTGAGTGACTGTATTAATGCAGCTAATTGCAAGTTAATTACAAAGTCCTGTTGTTACAGATTACTAAAAAAAAAAAACATTACACAGGGAATCCTTTCGCAGTGGTACTTGATGAAACATCAAGAGATTTTATGTTACTCTATAAAAGTGCTATAATGTTCACTTTTTTGATGTTTTTCTAATAATCCACAGTGACAGGGCTCTGTATTTAGTGAGCTAATTTTGTCACTGCTGGTGTAATAGCCATGTCCACTCTGCACTTGACTCAGAGATGTAATCAGAGTAACATGAACAGTGTGTGTCTTCCCACTGGGAGGCTGATGGGCGATTTGCTCTCTATTAGACAATAAGAGATGGATGGGTAGATGGTAGCCCGGCATTACCTCAACAGTTGGCCCTTCCTTAATAACACACTTTATTGCCGACTTGTCTGGGTGATGTATTCCTTCCGCAGAGCTGCTGGGTTTCCAGACGCTCATGCCAGACTTCCCAGTAGAGGAGACTGTTAACTGATCATAAATCCCTCTTGATGAACACATTTCCAATCTACTAATAATTAATGAAGCAATTTGTACAGCTTCGCTAGAGCATTGTGAGAGGCTGCGGCCATGAGCACATGAGACAGAAGACAAACTGCTTTTAATCGGATGCATTCACTGGCAGGTCACAAAGCCTGAACCTTCTAAACACATACAGTACATCACAAATGGCATCTTATAAATGAGTCAAATGCATTATGGGATTCCTCTGAATCAGCTCCGTAAGTCAAATGACAAATCAAAAGCGGTGTTACTTAGCCATCTGATAAGTGGAAGAGTAGACATATCCTTTTAATTTTTCTCCAACTCAAACTGCAGATGTATGTTGAAGTCCAGACTGAATGCAGTGATGGTCACTTACCTGAAACAAGAAAAAGACACAGAATTGATCTTTTAAAAGTCTATAGAGTTTCTTTTAGACTCTTTTTCTGAGGAAAATGTATGCCTGCCACTTGTATCTCATGTCTTCCCCTGAGACAAAAGACCCCAATAATCTCATTTTGTGGGTGAAGAAGTGTGTAAAGCGAGTGAAAAAATTAAAAAATATGTGCCTGATGCACTATGCCTGAAAGGTTAAATACTGTAATCAAAGTAAAAGGTGGCTACACTAAATATTAACTTTCTTTTTCTCAAAAATGAGACTGTTATTTTTGTTATTACTATATATTGTTGTTTGTTTACTTTTTTCCATCAATATGATCCAATATCACATGAAATAAATACTTAAAGAGTACTTGGTTTTTCATTGCTCTTCATTTTGTTAATAATATATATAATAAATATAAATATAAATATAAATATAAAT
>JBCNYG010000016.1:3834553-3845946 GCA_039654305.1 Porochilus rendahli | reverse complement strand
CATACCGCCTCCTGTCAGGCTTGATTTGTCAGACTCCTGTCAGAAGTGACTTTATATGTGTGTGTGTGTGTGTGTGTGTGTGTGTGTGTGTGTGTGTGTGTGTGTGTGTGTGTGTGTGTGTGTTGAAAAGCATTATCATACAATTTTTTACTTCTTTTTGTATCAGCTAAACACTACTGTGATCATTTCACCCTACTTGGCCCATGTGCATCTTCTGTTGCAAAATAAAAAAAACATTTCAAAACACTGGCTGTATTCCAAGAACTGTGGAGCTGGATTGGAAGGTTTAACAAAGAGTTAGTCAACTCAAACACTATCAACTGTGCAAGCTCCTGACCTGGAAATGCACTTACGATTTAAAAAAATTAGTTTGAAAGGGTAAATTGGAGCTAAAATTCAGACTAAAATCTCTGTAGTCCATGCCCAGCTTAAGGGATTTCATTGTTTGGAAGCGTATTTACTGTAAGTGCAAATAGTCAATTTTTTTTTTTTACTTTTTCCCAAAAAGCATTTGAGATGCAATGTGCAAAGCCACTCATCTGAAGATTTAAAAAAACTTTTGAAAGAGTCTAAATATTCCAGCTAGTGTAGTAAAAACCATCATTAAAACATAGCTGCCAGATGTTGCTCAAATCAGGCTGTCAATCCTAAATGGTTAACTTAGTGTCAGCACATAGTAGGAAGCACTGTAGGAAAAAGTTACTGACTTACAGTGATATGGAAATGTGCAGTCCACTTGGGAAAGATCTGGAAAAACTTGAAAGCGCTCATGACCACAGGTGCAGAGGCAGTATTTCATTAATTCATCAAAAGCACCACTATGAAACAGCTAACTGGAACTGTCAAAGATGCTGCTTTCTTAGCACCTACTGTCAATGCAGAGACACTTCTGTGTGATTGAAACCATTAACGCAACCCAGGCGGAGGTCATGCAACTATAAATGTTTCAGCATTGTTGTTGTTATTATTTGCACAAATTTACATAGCTTCATCACATACATATGTATGTCTTTATTTTACATAGAATTACTTTAATTGGGGTGCTTTACTTCATTTACCTTTACATTTATGGCATTTGGTAGACGCACTTATCCAAAGTGACTAACATTTATCATTTTCATACAACTGAGCAGTTGAGGGTTAGAGGCCTTGCTCAACAGTAGCAGCTTGGTAGTACTGAGGCTTCAACTCATGACCTTCGTATTACTAACTCAGATCCCTAAGTTTATCATCAGCTACTGTAGCTAAGTCTTTAAATAGTCTAATATAAGCATTGTCTGGTGTTCCGGTGCCTTCACTGAGTATGAAGTGGGCTAAATATTTAAGACTCTACAGAACTGTCTGCGCATGTGATACGAACATCAAAGTGCCTTTTGAGTCCAGATTCTCAAATCCAGTTTATAAAAACCCCTGTGGCACATCGAAAATGCGCACGGCTATCAACCGGGTGATTTTAGAATTCAAGACTGCAGATGGCTGCAGCCATCTGTAACCAGGAGTCCATGAAAGCTAATTGACTGAGCTCTCATGGGAGGTAGGGATGGTAATAACCAGCCAATCATAGGGGTCGGTTACTCTACACTACAGGAGTGGGTTTAGTGATCTCCCTCCAAATGTGTGAGGGCCCATGCACAGCACTTGGTAAAGATGCAGGTGGTAGCATCTCATGTCACAAGGGGTGGGTAGCGGGACTCCGTGGTGGTTGTATGTGTTTTTTTTTTTTACTTACAACCACCCTTGCTGTGCATGGAGCTCAAATCCAGGACCTTCTTGCTCTGAGGCGGATATGCTAACCACTGCACCACCATGTCGCCCTCCACTAAAATCTTCCACCCAAAAAATGTACAGGTTGTGTGTGAAAGAGGCTTAGCAGCTCAGCTTAGTGTCTCACTGGTTAAAGAGGATATTTCTGATGAACAAATTAGAGATCAGGTCCAATCATGGATATCTGTAACATTATCAGGATTTGAAATAGTAATCTAATGATGATGGGACAACATCATCTATCACTGTACTACTTGAGACTCTACTTGAGATTTCTCTGCCTTGGCCTATTAGTATCAAAGTGCCAAATATGTTGTAGTTTATTGAAAAGATACCACACTGAGAGCATGTCTAACCATTGTAAGTGAGGTGGAATTGATGCATAAGGCACAATGGATGACACAAGATAACTATTAAGTACTTTAAACATTGTCGCTTCCAGTAGTGACAATAGTAAAAGTCTCATAACTTACGTATAGTGACTCATAAGCAAAATATTTTGTGGTGTAGTCAAAGAATCGGATGACATCTTATCAAAAAATCTTTTGCTGCAAAGACAGCAGACTATAAACAACCAACATGTGTTATTAGAAAATACAATTTCTTTTTTTCTTTATATAAAGACACTCCAGGAAGCAGACTTTTGTCTCATCTCATGCTGCAAAACAAACCAAAACCTAATATTGACTGAATGCAAAATGCAGAAGTACACTACAAACCATACACAATATTTAAAATAGACCACAGGGGTTCAGACTCTCCCACTGAAAGGACCATTTCATAATATGCCAATATAGAACAAGCGTACCAAGGTTGGAAACCCCGGCTTCAGCGTGCTGCAAGTAAATGTCTGGAAACATAATATACCGTTTTGCCTCTGTGACCTTGAAAACGTCAAGGTCACTCACACACAAACTCATTCTAGAACTCATAATAGTGAGCTAGCAAACCAAGTTTCAAAGCCATATCTTCATTGCATAGCTTTATTCCAGAAAATCAAGTGCGACAGACAGACAGGCAGATGGACGGACGGACGGACAGATGGACGGATGGACAGACCACACTCCAATAGCTCCCAAAGGGCGGAAGCTAAAAATAACTTGTTTAAAAAGAAAGTGGCACATCTGCAATTTTTGGGTGCATTACTGCATTCTTAGCAGAGGTTTAGTTTACAGGCTTTAGAGCTCAACCTTTCCCAGTGTCTTTGGGATGAACTGGAACGCTGACGGTGCACCTGGTCCTTTCAGCAGACATCAGTGCCTGACCTCACTAATGCTTTTGAGGCTGAATGGACAAATCACTACCGCCATGCACCAATGCCTTGTGGAAAGCCTTCCCAGAAGGGTAGAAGATACTCTTAACAACAAATGAGTTTTGTTTTGGGGGTGGGGGGAGGGGGGTTGAGTTCAAAAACACTTTTTACTTTTTCCAGTAGCTTTAAAAAAAACTTTTTCCAGTAGCTTTAAAATTAAGCAACTAAAAGTTGTTTTTTTATTAAATTAATTAATTAAAACAATGGCAATTATCTGTAATTGAATATCGAATGGGATGTTCAAAAAGCATGTATGGGTATGATGTTCAAGTGTTCACACAGTTAACCACAGAGTGTCAATGTTAAGGGTCATGAAGGGACCAGAAGTATTGGTAAATGTGGCAAACCGGTGCGCTACAACAAACATAACAAAAGTCAAAGCAATAGGAATGCATAAAAATTACCCAGCTAACACTCATTTTCAAAATTTATGCAACGTTACATAAAGGTCATAATTTTGTTGCACAAAATGACATCTGAACATTTTGACAATGGTAAACCTGATGATTATTGACAACATGTACATGACTTATGAACAACATTGGTTTGATGTTGCCAAAATGTCACACACAATCAGGCTCCCAGTAAAGCGCCCTCTGGAATTGGAAAGGAATCACGCAGGTACTGAAAAGCAAACCACAGTACACATGCGCACAGTTCTTACAAATTAATTTTACTATAACATCTTCTGACAACATTTTAAGACATTTATTTAAACTTTTAATGCAACATTTAAACAACTTTTAATTTTTGGAGGTCTAAGCAACTTCAGTGCAACACTGTAGCAACGTTGTTAAAACATAACCTGTTAACTTAAGTGGCTTTTATATTACACATTACTTCTTTTTCGTTTAGTAATTTCTGACCATGCATGCATTGTAAAGACACAGCTTTGCTCATGTGAAGCAACTCTGCAATAATTACTACAAATATCCTCTGGCAACATTATATGGAAAACATGATGAGTGCTAATGAAATAAAACCACTCTCTCACAATAATTCGTAGATATTATACAGGAACAGCGCAATCTGATCTGGTCTGCAATCTCAGGGTTAAAAACTATTATTCTGAGTGGATAATACGTCAATTAAAACAATGGACATTTAAAGCAAGTGATGTAATTATGATTGCACTCTAAAATGTATACAATAACCTGTAGTAAAATTTTAGTTTGTTTTTCTTTTGTTTCCACAAAGAAACCAGTAAAGTTAGAAGGAAGTCTTGCCCCAAACCTCATATAGCTTCTTCCTCGAGACCTGTTCCTCAGAGCAGGCTGCTAAAGCTCTGTGAAAAATGCATAATTTTTGAGATTGAAATAATATGTTCTTACTATCAAGGAGTTTAATACCAAATGTTGTTTCTTTTCATGCAGTAAGTGTAAAACTAATGGAAGAGCCAGCTGGCTAAGGTTAGCATGCTAACTTGATGCAAACTTGAAGCAGCTTGGATAGAAGGGAGCGTCAGCAGGTTGTCACACTTGCATTGGCACATACCTTTAAATAAACATAAACATATAAATCAAACATACCCAGGACCTTTTTGCTGTGAGGCGGACGTGCTAACCACTACGCCACCGTGCCGCCCCAGTCCTGTACATAGCAGGCTAATAAAGTCCCGTTTGTTGGAAGCATGCCCATGTTTTCATGCAAGAATTCTTAAAGAAGCGAAAGAGCCAGCCAGCTACAGATAGCTTGTAGTTTAGGAAAGAGTCAGCTTGGCCTACCTGACTCCATGCTAGGCTACAAGCTAACTCTAGCCTTACATAAAAATCTATGTAACAGAATTGTAACAATGATGCACTTCATGACATCCACCTTGCCTTCTGTACATAATTGTTAATTGAGACAGCTGGCCCCGATTTATTGAGAAAATGAGGAAGTTGAGTTTCTATGCATAAATATGTATAGAATTTATAATTACAAATAGGCGTGTACAGGTATTAGAACAAAACATTTATTAGTGAAGATATTAGTATATTACAGCAAGTAGCTCAAAATAGAAACTTTTATTTTCAGATTTAAATGAGAGAGAAGAGAGAGAGAGAGAGAGAGAGAGAGAGAGATTACATGACATAGATATACCTCCTGTGGTAATTCACTCACACATAGACATGCCGGCATTGTGCCACCCCCGATGTGAAGCTACAAGGTGAATATGGATGAGTGGAAACCGTATCTTCCTTTATTTCCCAAGCTGTTGCAGTTGCAAGGGAACCAAGGGATCCTTTAAGGCAGTGGCTTACAAACGCACAGAACATCACACACACACACACACACACACACACACACACACACACCCAGGACTGCTCATGCATCGATGTGAAAAGAAAAGTTCATCTCTGTTCAACCTGTTAAATATTCATATATGTGCATGTGTATGGGCATCCATCGCTGCTCAGAGTGACTGTATACCTTTTGTACCTTATGCATATTTGTGTCCTTGAGTAAAAAGCAGATTATTTAGATAAATGAAAAAATAAATAATTCTAGTTTAATTTCTGAATAATTTTTAACAAAATTTCAGCATCTTCACAGTCTGAGTTTCAGATCAATTTGGCAAAACATTAAAACCCTGAAATTAACCTCCTATTGCTGGGCAATGTTTTAACATCATTCATTCATTCAATTATTCATTTGTTTATTTATTCATTTATCGTCTTTTCTATAAAGCATATCAAATAGATCTATGCACTTTACATAAATGTTCCTAAAAGTTAATCAAATTCAAATATAGATTTAAAAAAGAGACAAAATTTGAGTGATCATGTAAAATCAGAGTAATGTTTCTTTAAAAAATAAGTCTAATAAAACAATCTCTCAGTGCAAAACTTATAACCAAGCTAATCCTGAACACAATGATTCAAGCCTCATATATTAACATAGCTGATTATTGCATTCTGTTGCATCATCTTCATGTCCTTTAACACGTTTTAATTTTTATTTTACAAAAATGTAAAAAAAAATAACAAAATTAAATTTGTAACTGCATAAGACCCCCCATTGCTCTAAGACACCTATATTAGTTATTGTGAAACCAAGCGCTATCACATCATTAGCTCACGCACTTTGACTTCCCACTGAGTACCGTTAATTCCATTAAAAAACATGGAGGAAAGACAGCCCCGTAACAAATCTTCATCTACTAAGAATATCGTGTGGTGTGGATTCAGAGCTAACACTTGGATTCACAAGCTTCACATGCTTTACTTTGATGGCAATTCGACCTACATGAAGAGGCCATTGCGGTATTGGGCCAACAGGAACACCAACCAGCCTGTCAGTATCTAGACAGATGGAAGGATAACTTCAAATATTATACCAGACAAAGTGAACAGCTTTATTAATATTAAAATATGGCAGTCAACTAGCTAAAAGGAAAACCAGAAGAAACAAGCCGGATAGTGAAGTGAAATCATTCAGACATATCCACCATATCTGAGTAAAACTAGCAAGGGTGCATTTGCATAGTGTATGTTTGCATACTTGCGTGACAAAGACAAGGCAGGTGAATAACCGTGAGAAAGACAAGGCAGGTGAATAACCGTGACAAAGTCGAGGCAGGCGAGTGCCGAACGCTCAAAGCTAATAGCGTTGTATAGCTAGTGGGATATTTTAATACTCATTCAGAATTTAGTACAAACTATAAAGAAAAGTTATAATGCACTGCACTCCTTAAAGGTGAGCTTTTCTATATGCAAATACAAGAAAAAACAAATTAAACATGATTTTTTATGGTTTTCAATTCTTAAAGCAAGATAGTAATAACCCACCCTCCTTATGACAAACTGATATTATCTCTTGGCTTAGTTCAAAGCATTATCCCCTCAGAATAATGTATT
Source organism: Porochilus rendahli (assembly GCA_039654305.1). Classification (NCBI taxonomy): domain Eukaryota; kingdom Metazoa; phylum Chordata; class Actinopteri; order Siluriformes; family Plotosidae; genus Porochilus; species Porochilus rendahli. The sequence goes on along the minus strand of JBCNYG010000016.1, from coordinate 3,839,031 downwards.
TATATAATTTTATTTTAATTCCGAGACATTTGTTAAGTCAGATTGAGCCGATTTCATTTACCATACACTATTATCATTTATGTTCAATTTACATACTATATAATTATTATTTAGTAGGCTGGGTTTGTACTCCAGTAAAGAAAATTAAATTTAGTAAGATCAAGTGATATGCAGTAATCGGTTTACCCTGGTCCAGGTCACTGTGGATGTGGAGCCCACAAACATGTGTAGGGAGGTGGGAGTAAACTCTGAATGTGATGCCAATCATTTGCACGTATGCACACACACTCACACACACACACACACACACACACACACACACACATGCACGCACACACACACGTACGCACAAACACACATACTGACGCATCATTCTTGTGTGGAGCATTTCATCTTAGCACCTACTTTTGAGAAATGGCAAAAACCTAGAAAACATGGAGGAAACTTACGCAAACACAGAGAGAGCATGCACACAGTAGCTTCATTCGGCTTTATATTAAATTATGAACCCTGGAGTTGTAAAGTGGCAGTGCCCAACGCACCACCATGCTGCTGCAACATGATGAGGTTTCTTTCATGCGTTCCCATCTCTGTCACTGTAGTACAGATTAATCTTTGCTACATTTTCCTTGCCAAAGGTAATGCTGCAGATGATTTTCTTATTCTAACAGCCTGTGATATATCTATGACATTTCAATCTTTGTGAGTAACAAGAGACAATGTTTAGTTAATAAGAAGCCCTCATGCCTCATGCTATCTCCAGCAGTCATTACCAGTCAGCCATCTAGAGAGAAGATTTGGTGACTCTCTCAGAATGAAACAATTAGTGTAATTAGGATTTGGGTCTCAAATTGTAAATCTGATTAAGAAGGAACATGTTGGGATGGATTGGACAAGAGGATAGGGATGGATGCTATTACAGCTCAAGCATACTAATAGCAGAACAAGAAGCATAAAGACCAGAACAGAATCTAAAAACATCTCCATTTAGATTCGAGTATGAGACAAAAGTAAAATACAATAACTGCTGCATTAATACTAATATAGCTGTTGTTCCAGGAAAACTTGAAAATATACCTATTTGTATCATTTGCATAATTTTATTCTTGCTTTTTAGTGTGTGAAAGCAAATATATAAAAAAAACACAGATTATTTGATGAACTGAAAAATGGACCATTTTAGAACGAATTTCGCAACTTTTTTTAAGCTTTGTAAAGAAATGAAACATGTCAAGTACTTTGCCATTATATTTGACCCATTTTTCCTCATTCATGTCTTTTATAATTCAGATGGCTTGTTCCAGTCTGTGTCTGACCATAAAAAAGCTTTTAGTAATGCAAGTATGTGTATGCTTGGTTGTTGGCCGCTGCTTTATGAGGTACCTTACTCTTAAAACGCTGTACACAGGAAGCAAGAAGCAAATCGATTTTCCCCTTTGCAACAAGCTAACTGGCTGCCTAGGTAACCCTCTTGAATGTTTTCTTCTTCCAAAGGGCTCTGACTAAAACCATGAGCAGTAAAGTAGGTAATTCCCCACTTGAAGTGTACATCTACAAGCAGCATCTAGCTATTTCACTAAGCAACAGCTTTAAGCTTATATTATCATAACAAATTGCTTATTATTATCATTATTATCACATGACACGTATAGAAGAGAGACATAAATAAATATTTACTTATGGGAAATAACATTTCAGAAACATGTACCTAATTCCTAGATGAAATTGCACATCCAGTTTTTATCCCTGTAAAATATGTGTGTGAAGTTGTAAAGCATACGACAATAATAACCTGTTCTTTCATGCTGATGAAGGCGGAATCATTCGACAGGTTTCATTGTCTCCCTACGCAAAGTATTTAATGGCATCTGTCAATCAATGGTATCTTTAAGCTCTGATTGGTAATAGCTTTAATTGTGTTATGTAAATTTCAGCTACGTTTAACTGTGTACCCGCCCACCTTCCGCTGTTTAAGAGAATTCACCTCTCATCACTTGTTTCAATGACTTTCATTGACTTTACATGGCTGCTTGTCACTCCTCGCAGCTTATCTTTACCAGCTGCATACATAGTGGTGGGTACACACACACATACACACACACACACACACACATACACTCTGCCTGTCTTGTGCCTCCTGTCCCCTAAAGCTGTGCAGTTATGAAAAAGCTCTCCCAATCTGAAACAGAGGACATAGGCCTGACCCACAGCAGTCTGACCTCCTGACAGGAGAGATAAAAGTAAAACAACAAATGTTCAAAGAAGAAGCTCAGGCCTTCCATCACTGTGCTGTGTTTTACACTTGTCTGTGTCACTCACTATTCATAAGCACTTCCTCACAATTTGAAGAACTGAAAATAATGAACACCATGGGCAGTGAACATAATTTTGATGGCTGTCCCGTGTCCATCCATCTGGTATCTTGGTAACGCACGTTCAACAGCCACCACGAGATAAAAACTAAAGACCCATCAATTTAAAAATTGCTTAAAACGTTTCCCAAAATAGCATTCAAAAAGCTTTTTCCCCCACCACAGCCTGTTCTTCTACTCTACATGCACAAGGTTGATACAAGGTCACCACACTTCTACTTTGACTGTGTGTTTGCATGAATGTAACAGCACATTTCTCCAGACGACTGTTTTTTTAAGAGGGGGTGAGACAAGTGCATACATCTCTGACAGACTTTTCCCACAGACTTCTACTGACGATTCTTTGTGCTGTTCGTCTTCTTCTTATAACGTCTCCTGCTGAGATCTAGTTACTCTGAAGACCAAAGCATATACATTTATCCATCATTCATCTATGAAGATTATCCATCAGAGGCTTGGGGGAAGCTAGAACCAATCCTAGCAGACTTTATGTGAGAGGCAGAGTCTACTGGACGGCTTATGGCCCAAGCATATAATTAATATCACTCACTCACTCATCTGCCAAACTGTTCAATCATACTAGGGTCGTGGGAAGGCTGGAGCCTATCTCAGCCGACACTGGGTGAAGAAATCGGTTACACCCTGAACAGCTTGTCAATCCATTGCAGAGCCAACACACCAGAAGTCTGGAAACCAGAGTACCTAAAGGAAATCCATGCAAGCATGAGGCGAACATGTAAACTCCACACAGAAATGCAGGAGCCCGAGACCTTCTTGCTGTGAGGAAGACGTTGTAAGCCCTACACCACCGTGCCGCCCATAAAGGTGATGATAAAGGTGTTCAGGTAAAGTAATTTTTGTCCCTAATTATATCCAAACCATACTTCAAAAGTTACTTGCTGTTTTTACATTTAATCGTATACCATTATTATAATATTTTTTCCAACATGCTTTGGGTGCATGTCTATGCAGGACTGTATCCAAATATTTCTCTATTTCAGTATACTTAACTTAAAATTAGAGATATTTCTAGAGTTGTGAGGAATGTACTTGATGAAAAAAATTGTTTCCAGCAACAACATTGTACAGTAACCAACACCGAGTGTTAGGTTATTACACAGTCTTGTTATTACATGATTTGGAGAATAAAATGTCACTCTCATGATGTATTTACCTGCTGCTGTTATTACAGTCTTATTGCACTCAATGAAGTTTTGTTGTTTTCATTTTAATAAGACTGCTGGTGTTACTGAGTACTAGATGATAGATTAAGCCCAACATAAGCCCTGAGAACAGCAAGTCAATCCATCAACTGGTGTTCTGAGCAATAAGCATTCTAATAGCATGTTTAAAAGAACTTAACCTGGAAAGTTCCAGAATTTAGAGAGACAGGATTGTGGATAATAAAAAATAATAATAAATACTAATAAAACAATATATAAATACTGCTTCACACACTCAAGGTAATTATTCAAAACAATACAAACACAGGCGCATGGTGGTGGCAGGCGGGTCGGAGCAGCCATGCATGCATGAACACAGCAAGAACAAAGATTTGTATGATCACGGCAGCATGAACCATCTCGCCCTCAACAAGAACAACACTGACAATAATGATCCGAATCTTTAGGATGTCTTGAACTTTGCTAATGGTGCTCATATTTTGTATGCTTGTACTTGATCTTTTAAAGGGGAAAAAGCTCTACATTACCTTGATTAGTTATTCTGTGTGTATGCAACATTTTCATTAAGTATCAAAGTTGTGAAGACAATTTTGAGACACCCTGTATTTAACCCCTCATCAGACCACAGAGCAACTAGAAGACAGCGAGTCAGAAAGGAAGGAAATTTCATGCATTTTAATTTCATATACCTTCTGCAGTGACATGGGGTGGGTACAAACATGTAAAAACTTGACAACAAAAATAGAAGGTTTACAAGAGCACAAATGCTGTTTATGTTAAAATAAAGTGCTATAAAACTGTGTTATCTTAATACAACAATCATCAGTACATCAGACATCATCAGTACTGTACTGAATATATATCTCAATACTATCTATCTATCTATCTATCTATCTATCTATCTATCTATCTATCTATCTAT
>JBCNYG010000016.1:3797011-3827918 GCA_039654305.1 Porochilus rendahli | reverse complement strand
GTGTACCCCGCCCTCGCCCAGAGTCGGCTGAGATGGGCGCCAGCCTCCCCGCGACCCTAATTGGGAATAAGCGGTTCGGAAAATGAATGATTGAATATATACAACCACAAACCATAACACAAGAAAGTGTATAACTAATTTCCATTGTGGCCCAAACATGGCAACCAGACAAATACTAATGAATAATTAAAAGAGAAAAAAGGAACATTTAGTATACCATAAAATAAATAAATAATTTAATAATAAATAAAATAAATCAGGAACTAAGAGTACAATAGATTTATTAGAAATAAATAAAAATATAGATGATGGAGAATATTAAATGAGAATACTTAATTAAATATAAATGCAGTCTCTACTCATTTTTCAACCAACAAATGAAAATAGTGAAGTTTTACCCTGTTTTTAAAAATAGCTCTAGAATCACAGTTATGTGTGTATGACTAGGGAGACCATTCCATGCCTTTATTTATGTAAACTTGGATCCTATACATTGGGATGATTTTTGGTTTTAGATACAGAAGCATTCCTGAAGACTTTCTGCCGAGTGAAACTGTGCTTGTTTTGGTTTTATTTGGAAGTAAATGGTGATCATGAAGTAAATGAAATGTGTACGTGTGCATTCAGGACGGTGTAGAAATAAGACGAGGACATGTGCTGCAGCTGCAGGACGCCACATTCGATACAGCCGGACGCTACGAGTGTGAGGTGACCGTTCCGGCCATACCGAGCCTAAATACCAGCGGATCAGTCCATATAATAGTGCAGGGTAAGCAACCGTCATGTTACTCATCTACTAACCCCGCAAAAGGTCATCACAGGGAGATTGTTACCAACTTGTCACCGACTCTGGGCGAGGGCGGGGTACACCCTGGACAGCTCGCCAGGCCATCGCAGGGCCATCAGTCACACAACATTCGCACTCACACTCACACCTAGGGGTGATTTGGAACAGCCAATTAGCCTACTGTGCATGTTTTTGGACTGTGGGAGGAAACCGGAGTACTCGGAGGAAACCCACGCAAGCACAGGGAGAACATGCACTTCACTCCACTCAGGAACGCCCATGCTGGGAATCGAACCCAAGACCTTCTTGCTGTGAGGCGGACGTTCTAACCTCTACGCCACCGTGCCGCCCACAACTTATATACCACAAAATATACATTTTTGAAAAAACAGCTTAGCATTTCATGAGCTTATTCAAGAACACTCACATATTTATTACCATTTATAATGATCTTCAGCTGATCTAAATCCATAAAAAATTGGCCCATGAATCAAATTGGTTATCTCTCGAATCGCATTACATGAAAGTTCAGCCTACCCATTTTGTGTCGCTTGAGAAAACAGACTCATTGTGTGCTTTGTGCGCGATTATTGACTTTGCATGGTCATTTTTTTGCTGTGGGAACGCAGCCTAAGGCATCAAGGCATGGTATCTGAGGAAACTCTGCCATCCAGCCGTTGCTTCATGGTTGTTTGTTGTTGCCATTGTTGTTACTTCAAGTTCAAAATACTTTTCACCCATTAATTTGAAATAGCTCTTGGTGAACTTTTCGACACATTTGGCAGCTCCGTCTGTATTTTGGGTAGCACTCCACAGGGTTATCACACCGGGAACTTCCCGCAGTTCTTTTTGCCGAACTGTTCAAGCTGGGACAGCCTAGCTGGTTTTTGCTGATTGACAGCAACCTTCATATGACATTCCATAGATTTCCATTTGGATAAGGTCAGGCCTTTGGGTAAATCACTCCTATTAATCTTGCAGTTAGCAAGCAAATACACTGTAATTTTTTCATTATGCCTGTGTCTATTATTATTCTGTTGAATTATAAATTTTAACACATTCTTGATGTTTTCTTATTTCTTCAGGTCCTTTTTCAGACTTTCCACTTCACTCCATCAATCCATCCTCCTCCCAAGCACCCCAGTCCATGCAAATTCACTCAGTCACTCACTCATTCGCCAAACTGCTTAATCTTACTATGGTCACACAGGGGACCTATCATTAGGCAAAGGCGGGGTACGCTTTGAACAGCTTGCCAGACCATCACAGGGCCAACATACACACAACCATTTACACTCACAGTCACACCAAGGGTAATTTTGGGACTCCAAACAAAAATGCCCAAGCCCAGGAATCAAACCAAGGACCTTCTTGCTGCGAGGTTGTGTCCTAACTACCACTTTATTTTCCTCACCATGGTGCACAGTCAGAATGAAGTTGTTCTGTTGAAAGCCAAAATCGTTCTACTATGGTTTTATACAACCACACGGCCTTCTGTCTATTTACACAGGCTGCTTTAGGTGTTTTTGTATAAACTTCAAATGGGGCTCTGGATGGACTTTTTGAGAACTGGCTTCTGTCTCATGCAGACCAAGTATTTGTGCAATATCTCTAATAATGTTCTTGGATGCAAAACATTTGTTCAATATAAAATCCTGTAGCTCTTTCAAGGTGATCTTTGGTTTACTGGTGGCCACTCCAAACAAATGTCTTCATTCCAGATTATCTAGTTTTGCTGGATTTCCATATTATGGCAGACTGTGGGTCGTGCCATGCACTTTCAACTTCTTAATGATGGACTTAACAGTGCTCCTGGCCATCTTTAAAGCCTTGGAAATCTTATTTATATCCCTTTTACCGCTTTCCCACTTAGTTGTTTGGGAGGTCTTGCAATCTTGCAACTCTCTTTGTTTGGATCTGTACTTAAGAAATTAGGGGGCATATTGAACCTTATTACACCTATTTCTTGTAGGGATATATGATACATAGCCATATATTGATGATATTTGCCATAAATTATACATTTTTGTGATGAACTTATGGCAACACACTGATCAAGTAGAAAATACTTAATCAATGTCTAAAAGTCTGAATGACTAGGAGCGAATATGAGTGTGAAGGGTTGACCCTCCAATAGTCTGGTGCTCTGTTCAGGGTGTACCCTGCCTTTATGCAGTATTTCTGTTTTACAGATCTTGCATTTGATTACCCCCTTTTGCCACTGTCAACTTAACATACATTAGCTGCTGACTGGCATGACAGCTATGACAGCTTCCATAGCATGTAAAAAGGGTTAATGAAGTGGCAACAACCCCAGTTTAGAGGGTAACGAATGAGGGGAACTAGTGGGAAGGGGGAAAGGAAGAGGGAATCAATTTTCTGGAGTACTGTAGTCCCCGTTAATTCTGGCTCCACTGTACGGTTGTGTAAAAAGATTCTCTCTCTTGTGCGTGCCCTTGCTCGCACACACACACACACACACACACACACAATGTCATCTCCTTTACTCAGCAGGGTGTTGACAGGGACTATCTGGCAGTCGGGCTTGGCAGAATAAGACAAAAGCTTTGCCTCCGCTTTCCTTGAGCCCAAAGCCACTGAACACTCGCTCACTTATTCGTCAGAATGAATGCCACTGACTACATCTAAACAAACGAGTGCAGTTTGAAGTCCATTTGTGCAGCGGCCATTTCACAAAGCAGGCGCGTTCCAGGCAGCCCTACCCACAGAGGTGCCGAAAACTCAATTGAATCACAGGCAGCTCAATGAGTCAGTGGCTGGATCATGCAATTGATTCTGCTCCTATTTACTGCCAATGTCAGTAAGAAGCTGCTAAGAAAAAAACAAAAAACACGGCTGAATAAGTCTTCTGTACATTTGGTTGCTGCTTTTGTACTATACAGAGATGTGAAAACTGTGAACCGTAGCCTTGGGATGTTCTCTGACAATATGATTTTTATACTGCCTTGGTGTTTCTGCTGAAATTGGATGCGCACTGACTGCTGTTTAGATTTGCACTCGCTCAGCGCACGGTGCCAAACACTGCCGAGCTAACTGTCTCAATTTTACAGCATTCTGGCTACAAGCGTGTGCCAAATAAATAAATGTTGTGTGTTTTTTGGAACCCAGAAGATAAACGGCACAACTGCTCAATGAACAGGATTACCAGGAAACACTCAAAGATAAAACTGTATAAATATTCTAAGCTTAGAATGCGAAAAGGAACTTTAAAAGCTTGCAGTGCTTTGTGTAAATTGAATGGATTTCCTTGCTCCATAATCCCTGTTGCTGTGTTTGTATTGTTTTTAAACCTCTTGGGTTTCCACCTTCTTGATTTGGCCCTTGCTTTCTACAAAACTTGCCTCTCATTACTATGAGGGTTGGCTGAAAAGTCCATAAGTTGAGTAGTTCATAGTAATCTATCTTACCAGCAGGATGAGAGCTTTTATACTAAGGAGATCCAAGCAAGGAGATGCAACACCGATGGAAGAAGTGTGTAGACCACATGGGGAGACTATATTGAAAAATAAAACACATTTGTTTCAATTTGACCACTGCATTTAATATGGGTTGGAGTCCCAGGCTTGGGTATTTCAGTGTGCAGTTTGCACATTCTTGCTGTACTTGCGTGGGTTTTTTCCAGGTACTTCGGTTTCCTCCCACAGTCCAAAGGCATGCACATTAGGCTAACTGGCTGTTCCAAATTGCTAATTTTCAAACTGGTATCGCTGTGTGTGCGAGGGTCTGGCGAGCACACTGTGTGTGTGTGTGTGTGTGTGTGTGTGTTTCTCCTTTTCTCCTAATATTTAGTGTACACAAAATCGAAAGGTAAAACCAAACACAAACCTAGAGGTAAACAATAACTCCATGGTAAGTAAAAACCAAGCTACTTAATTTACAGTGTAATAGGGATTTGGTTCTCAAAAATGTCCAGTCCATGACCAAAATCTAATGTGGATACTGCAGTATCTGCACTCACCAAAATCACTGATATTTAGGAATTCGGGTTATTTTACCATTTAAAGAACCAGATAGCAGTGACATACTAAAAGTAACCGAAGCATCACTTTTCCATATAATGATGTTGTAAAGCATCTGAACTTTGAAAAGTTTAACACGGTATCAGCCAACCAGTACTGAGTGTCCCATCTTAAGCTCACTATTTATAGAGTTCCCTGCTTTGTGTATGTATTTGCAGCAATGCACTATGCCTGCTTGTGCTTTGACCCCTAACATGGATATAAGGAACAAATCGGGTAAAACTGTTGACAGTTCTGCAGTTGGATCTACACTTCTCTCCTCATGTCATCTTCTGACTACACTTGTCTTTGTATGGTGTATACTTTCTCAGGCAAGATATGAAAGGTTTGTTAAAAAAAACAATAAATAAAAACATGCATGGAACGTAATCGGCTCGTATCACAATGCTACTATCTGTTAAGTGTTTGAGACACTGTGAATGTTTGGGGTTATAGCTATGGGGTACTTGCACTTAGGGAGGGCTATGACACAGTTGAGATTTGGTGAAGGTAGCATTGATTACATTCAGCAGTACAGTTTGTCAGTAACATCAATCATTTGTTTTGTTTTTTCAGTCTAACCACACAGTCACACTGTTACACTAACGCTAGTTCGGACATTTGGTGCTATTCATTATTTCAGACTGACAGCAACATCTATCGTTTGTTTTTTGTTTTTGTTATTTTCAATCTTAGTTACAATAAAGTCCTAGTGTCGGCCATTCATTTATATTATTAATATGTAATGTCTTTCAGAGCTCTTTAGATATGACAAAGCATGCAGTATGATACCCCTCTCCAGCTCACTTAAGGGTTCCTATCAATTTACAGGGTGACCCAAAAAAACCCTCCCACATTTCAAAGGTAAATAACATAAAGAAAGGTTAAAGAGAATCAAACTATTATTTATACACATAAAATTTAGTGCGGTGGGAAAGGCAGTGCTAAGGTCTGATGGAAGCCCAATCCCAATGTGAACACCCTGAGTTTAAAGAACTGTGTGGTTTCAGTAAGATGAAAATACTGCACACACAGCTCGAAGATCATTGGAAGTGCTGATCGAAATGTTTCTTTATTGAGTGATTTGATTTCATGGCGATGTTTGGTATCCGGCCGGTTCCCTTGACCTCGCCCCTTGTGATTTTTCTTCTCTTTTTTTAGGGGGCTACCTGAAATCACAGTGTATATTTATCGACCCCAAACTCCTGAAGCATGCTGGATTACTGAACCGAAGGTCAAAGGTTCAAGCCCCAGTATCAATGGATTGTCACTGCTGTCCTGCCAGTGCAGCTAACTGGGTTATCAAAGGCCAGCCATGTCTCTCACTGTCTGTCGTGAGAGGAATGTAAAAAAATTATTGCTGACTTTCATAAATAGTAGGCTGCATTGCCGTCAGCGTATTTCTGCCCTGCGATGGCCTGACGAGCTGTCCAGGGTGTACTCTGCCCTCGCCCAGAGTTGGCAGAGATGAGCGCCAGCCTCCCCGTGACCCTAATCAGGATTAAGCACTTCAGAAAATGAATGATTGGGTGAATGAATGAACTCCTGAAGCCCTTAAGGTTACTATTTAGTAAGAGATTGCCTCAGGTCCGCCTGACATGACCCGTCGAGCCATGGCAGCTTTCAGAAATCGCCTCCAAGCATGTTTAGACAATGATGGCCAGCATTTGGCAGATATCGTCTTTAAGACATGATGTATAAAAACTGCATTAAATAAAATTTTCTGTGTGCAAATAATAGTTTGATTATCTTTAACAATTTTTTTTAATTTATCTTTTATATGTTGGAGGTTTATTGGGTCCCCCTATGTATATGATGAATATGGTTGATATTAAAATTAGTGTCCTAAGGAGCTTCTGGGAATTAAAGTAGCATTTATTCTATTAGCAGACAAGCCAGAAGCAGAAGCAGATGTGCCATTTTGGTAATAATGTAGTAGCATTTGTGCACGTACAATGTTCTATCACAATGTGTAGTTAGCTAATATATATTTAGGCACTGCAAGTAAAAATGGCATGTTTAAAATTGGCCAACACCAAGAAAAACAAGCTATTGGGGGGAAACTGCAATTACGTTTGAGTGGGCTAAAAAATATGTGTTCATTATCCTCAATGCAGGGAAAGCAATCGTTTTATTTTGTAATGATACAGGGATAATGTGAAGAGTGGCAACAAAATTCTATGCTTATTGAGACTGATTGATTGACATGCCTTTTTATGAACCTTCGGCTGAGTGGAAATTTGGTAAGTGGACTTCAAGACTGATATTTGAGACTCCTGGTTTATGCTACTAATTCTGTTATCTGTATTTTCAGCTCTGTAAATACAGTTAAATATGTGTTTCTTTTGAACATTTTTTATTTGGAAAGAAATAAGAATAAAATATCTTGGATGATCAAGAATACAATCGTGTGCTCACTTTGGATAGGGTAAATGCAATGCCAAATTTCCCATGTGAAAAATTCGGCATTGCATTTTTTATTGCAAAATTTTATCTTTTATCAATTTTTGCTGAATAATGTGTTCATATCTGCTTAGAATACCCTGCATAAAGTTATTATATTAATTAATGTATGCCATCCTCAAAAATCATAATTTTTCCAAGTACTGAATGGCTGAATGAAGGTTAATCACAGATGTGGCTCTTCATGTAAAATGTAATTAACACGAAGCGCTTTAATTGATTGCCCATCGTGGCTATAATCCAATGCTACTATTCTAATAAACTGTGACTTCACTATTTAGACTTGTACACAAACTGAAGTAAAAAGGGAACAAACATCATCACCACTTAATACATTACTGATTCTCAAATACACTCTTCCCCCCAACAGGTTTCATCCTTCAGACTGACTATGTTAGTTAAAAAAAATTATCTCTCTCTTCATGTACGAAAAGTACACCAGCCTACAAAACAGAATACACAGAGTAGGCGAAGACAGGAATATTACCATGGAATTATTTCTCCATCTTCCTAAATTACATATAATGAGAGCAACTAATGTTCACCCACAGTGCTCAAAGACTTTTTTCCTAAACAGGGAGGACATTAGTGGCAGCAGCTGCTCATACACTACAAACCTGTTCAATATTTTTTACTAGTTTGGCTCAAGGTCACTCAACAAAAGCTTTTAAATTGGTCTTCATTGTTCGGTGTTTATGCATGAACTGAATATAATTCTGAAGCATTTATTTTAAACAATTAGCTGTCTACTACATTAATTACAATTTGGTGACACTTTAGGGTAATTAAAAAATAAAGGATTAAACTTTTAATTTAAACTATAAAATATGAATGCAGTACTTCATAAAACTGATGTTTTCAGGTTTTTTTTAATAAAGCATACAGTATATACTGTATAAAAAAATTATTTTTACATTTATCTTTCAGTAGATTGCATATAGAAACTGCACCACTTTCTTACCATGTCAGCGTTTCTTTTTCCCCCGCTGACACCACGGGCATGTTTTTTTTTCTTCTTCTTCTTAAATTCAAGTGAAATTTTGATTTTGCTGTCAGAGAGACCTTCTCTGAACACTGAGTGACATTTGTCCTCCAATGGATATAGCAACTCTATAGGAAATGTTCTTTTCTCTTTTGTTATGTAAGCCTGCCATACGTGATTCACCAACAGGCCACAAGGGTCATTTATTTTTAAAGAGTGGGTGTGTTGCCTGGGAAGGTAAAAATTAAAATAGCAGTACATAATAGCAATCTCGGCTCCCTTTTCTCTCCCACACTGATCAGCGAGGTAAACACATGAAGTGAACAAAGCTTGGAGATATCATAAAAGTTAATGTTCACCATTTATAAGCCATATAATATCATGCTGCCTATATGCAGCGGTAATTGCTTCCCCTAATGTGGCTTCCCCTAACAGTCTGTAAAAATGCAGCAATTACGTAAATGTTTTCCAATGTGTCTATATTTTTTATAGGTCTGGGGGAAATTCGATATTTTAGCAAATCAAAAAATCAAGTTCACTATCAATTTCATATTGTTCATTCATTAGTACTTTTAACCCTGGCCTAACCCCCACCCATCCTCAGTTCCTGCTTAAAAAATTCAAAAACCATCATACTATTGTCATTTCGTTTCCTACTGGGAAGCCCCCTTCCGCATCCACGTCCACGTTCCCATCAGCTGCCACACCCACCTTCAGCATTCCCATTTCCAATATCTGATTCACTGCCTTTAACCTAGTTTGGTCAGTACAGTTTTTGTTTTTTACTCGACACTCGATACAGTCTCTGTCATTCACACTGCCATTCTTGCTTTCAAAGTTACATTCACTGCCGTAATCACTGTTATTTAGATCACTCTCCAAATCTGAAAGGATCATGTGCAGTGCCTGCGCAGCATGGACCCAACGGCGACTTATAAAAGAAGCTGACATTAGTTAGGAGCAATCATTCAAAAGCGATTCATTCAAAAGCCATGTCTGGATGTAAAATGTGCTCTAATTGGCAGAAAAATGTCTGATGTCTCTTTATAACATGACAAGAATCCTGTTCACCAGCCTGCAGGGTGTATACACAATACAGATAGACTGGAGAACTGGCCAGGCGAGCTCTAAGGGCTAGATTTGAACTTTTCATTGATCAGTGTCACGTACAGGAAAATATCCTTTGATGTCCCCAACCCAGAGCTAACAAACACCCACTTAAGCCTGTGCGCCAATTAGTGTCTGACGGGTTTTTGTGTACTCAGTGTTTAAATGGGATGAAAGATTAACTGTCATTTCAATAAGCCAAAAAAAAAAACAAGCATTTTGGAGAAAAATGGAAGAGCAAACCACAGATTTGTATTAACTTACTTGTTATAAAATTCTATAGCTTGTATGGACTGCAGAATGATTATTTAACATTCATTGTGGCTGCTGTGACACTGTATAAAGGAGTTATTTTAGGTTTTTACCCACACAAACACACACACACACACACACACACACACACAGAGAGAGAGAGAGAGAGAGAGAGGAAGAGAGAGAGAGAGAGAGAGAGAGAGACTGAACAGCCAGCACAAGGACTGGACTTACAGTTAAAGAAAAAATGTTTTCTTTTTTTAAATCAAGTCAATGTTAGATTTTTTGTTTGTTTGTTTGTTTTTTAAGTATGGCATGCTGCTCTATACATAAATAGAAGCTCTGTTATAAAATAATTTACATTTGTTGGTGTTTTTTGTTTTTTGCTTGCTCATAGGAGTTCCGCTTTTATATAAAAAAAATAATAAATAAATATATACATATATAACCACGAAACAGGTCTGTAGGGATTTTACAGAAAATCGACTAAGGATTTTATAGATAGATATATAGATATAAAGATATAGATATCATTTCTTCCCAGCATATTCTGTCCTTTCAGCTTCCACACTTTATCAAAGCCTTCTATTTGTACAGAAAGGACGGATATTCTAAGTTCTGCTCGTTTCCTTTTGATGACGTTTTCAAGCACAAAACAAACTTAAATTGGTGACATTATGGGTGGAATTTAGCAAAACTAAGCTACTGGCCAACATGAAATTATTAAACTACTAGCCCTCCTTCATATGTACTGGTCAGGAACACTATATTTACTTTGCCTATTGGATTTGTCAGGTCGCCAGCAGGATGACATGCTAGTTAATTTCACTCGCCCTACAGATCTTTGACTCGCTTCGGGCCAGCGGACTAATGTTAATTTCCACCCCTGCTTTAAGAATATCATCTTGAAAAGTTTAGCCAACTGCCTTAGTAGTCCAGCCCTGGCTGAGTGCACCTCCCTTAGTCTCCACTCTACTGTCTTGGGTATAGCATTCAAGCCACAAAATCTTGTTCATTAAAACATTCCGGCAGAGTCATCTGAAATATATGGTGGTAATGGAATCAATTTGCAGTGCCGGGGCTGGCATTGACCTCATATACTTCCAAAGGCAGTTCGGCTTGGGCCTGCAGAGAAAGCTACAGAAGGCGAGATGGTCATGATTGATTAGGAATGGCGTGTAATAAAATTCTGCGGGGCAAAGGAGCAGAGCAGTGCAAGACCAGTAATTACAATCCAGATAATGTCGGTAATTACAGCCATGTACAGTGTGGGACAGTGGACAGATGAAGCCGTTACTGACTTTGCACGCCGGATGTGACTAACTAACACCCAGTACACTCTTAATACTTAACTCTATTACCATGCCTTATTTATGAAGCTGGATATGAACAAATTTATCCACAAAAAGTTTTTCAGGTGCATTTACTCAACCCTGATAGTTCTGAAAAAAATCACCTGCATGTAAATGTGCTTGCTGTTGTCACAGATTCCTGTTCTACTTTGTATAAAGTACAGTTATGTCTTGTACACAGCTCCTCCGGGTTTCTAAGGCAGAAGAACTACAGCACAGCTTCAATACGTCTCAGGGACCTTAGCAAGCAGGGCGCGTTCACAGGTATGACCACACGTGCATATCAGGAGTGTAATGAAGAGGGCTATAAATACACGCCCAAACCACTGCACAGTGCAAAGCATTATAACTCTTTTGTAGTGAACTCTATTTTGCCTAGCTCGAATTCTCCTTTGTGCTTTGTCATCCAGGGTACAATCTGTGTTTGCGGCTTACACCTGTTTTCTGCCTGGCGGTTATTAGTGCTGGTTTTCTCTAATGACACACGCCTGCTTCTCACTAAAGGATATTGCCTTGCCTGCACTGTTTTGGATTGTTTGCCCGATCCCTTGACCTTCTCCTTGTTTCCAGTTTATGCTAATATTAAGTTGAATGCCTGTGACTAGCTAATTAATAAAAACATTTTATTATACTTTGCACTTTTGCCGCACTGCAGTATGCCAGCTGTCCATAATCACTTGGATTGAGTGTAGCTATAGTTTTGTGTTGTTTTGTTTTTTCCCCCTGTCAATCCATTTTCTTTTCACTTCATTTATTTCACACCTAGTTCCTCTTTCTTTTAATTAATTTCCAAATTTGCACAAGTTGCACTACTATAATTTTTATATGCCAATTGGACAATGTAACCCTTTTCTCCTAACGTTTAGCATTTAGTGGACTTTTTTTTAAATGGAGATTATTTGTGTCACTAAACAAATCAGTGAAGAAACAGTGGCATGAATGCATCCTAGGGTTAGGGTTAGGGTCATCAACATGCACACATGAGTATATAAACTACCAAAACTTTTGCAAATCTGTATTGTGTGTGTGTTTTTTTAAAAACAAAAAGGGAAAAGAAAAAAAAACAAGGCCACTTTTCTTCATGCACATTATTTCATAAATGTCTTTGATCTTCATGATTATCCTCAACATCAGAAGGGCGGTCTTTTTCAGCCTTCCACAACAGCCCCACTATGGGCTAGACTCCAAATCAATGCACCATCCAATCAAAGTCAAACTAAAAAGTAAAAAAAAGAAGCTAGTGGCTATATATTTGGTGGCTAAACCCTTAAGAGGAATACATCAAAAACTCCATTCTGTGAATTCTTTAGTATCATTACCAGAGTACACCAAAATAAAAAAAAATGGGTCTTAATGTAATTCTAAAATATAAATTTTTAATCTACAGGTCTGTCTTTTGAGCAATGTGTAACAACCTGTTTAATCTGCTTCAGAGCAGAACATCTGGCTCGGCCTAACACTAATCCCACTTTCACAGCAAAATGTACTAAGCTAGAGCAAAAGTCTTTATAATCATTTGTACACACAAAGGACAGCTTGCCCAAGAGCCAGCACATTCATGAATCCTCTGACTGACCCTGAAGTGCACACACCAACATAAGGATCTTTGTGAAATGACTCCAGCAGTACCTAGTACAAAATGAGAACATGTGTTACCTCATTCGGTCTGCAGTAATAGTGAGAAAGGACGGCATACAGAGAGAAAAAAAAGCAAGGCAAAAATGAGAACACACTAGAGAGAAAGAACAAAACAAAGGCAGATAATGCAATAGAGGTCTCAAAAAAACAGCAAGGTCACACAGGCAGAGAAGAAACAAAAAGCCCCTGTGATGAACATTGCTCTCCACTCAGACACAATGGACCACAGAGGTTTAAGTACAGGCAAAGCCAGAATACTGTCAATATATACATAACTAGTGGCGCACTCAGAGAGTGTAAGGCACCTCCGCCAGGCACAAATGGATTATTACTTGGCATAATTATAATGAAATGTCTCCCCCCAGTGGCCACTAGAAGAATATTTTACCCAAAGATAGGAATTTTTTAGGATTTCAGGATTTTTTTCCAAAACGATTTCATACACAGATGTCTTCCAAAATGTAAGGGGTTCTGTTCAAGCCCAGGACCCACAACTTCACCAAGTTTAATACAAATCAGAACAGTAGTAATCTGTAATCCTGCTTACAGAAAAAAAAAAATTCAATTATATAATTGTTAAAAAGCCCTTAATCAATTCCTGGGTCCAGATCGTAACCCGGATCTGTTTCAAAATATTACAGCTTCTTGCAAGGTCCATGCCCCATGCCTCCACCAAGTTTGGTCAAAATAGGCGCAGTAATTTTCATGTAATGCTGCTAAAAGACAAACAAACAAACACTGCTGAATACATACCCTCCCCCACCAAACGGCAGAGGTAGCAATCGACATTTTAAGCTTGTCTGATTTGTATCATATCAGGACAAAACAAATGTGGCAAAGTAAATGAGTATTTTATGTGTCTAACGCACGAGCTGTCAAAACATGGCATGACTCTGAAGTTTAATCTCGTGCTGCAGTGCAAAGCACCTAAATAAAACATAATAAAAATGAAACATCTGTTCCCATAAGTGTAATCCATTACAACTAAAGAGATACTGGTCCTGTATAAAGTGAATGATTTAAAGCGACAGGAAGGACATGAAGACGGAATTGTATTCGACATGGCTGGCGTGGCACCTGCTGGTGTTTAAATGACTGATATTTCTTTTCCAGTCGGGCGTGCTGAATGATGACTGTGAAACGGGTCGTTTGTCTTGAAAAAACATTCCCACCCCCTTCCACAGCATGTGCTCTCATTTCAGAATTACCTTTCCTCCCCGCAGCTACACAATCATACCATTTCTGCTGTACCGCATCGCCATACCACTGCGGCCGAGCTTCCATGCTCTCCAAACAGATTACCGCACATCAGGAGCCATGAGACTTTGCCAAAGAAGCCGGCACTGAGTGGCCACCCACACGAGCAACCCGCATTTACATTGCCTAGTTGCTATTATTAAAATCACACTTTGCAGTAGGTGTGTGAAGTTAGATGGATAAACACAACTGCTGAGCTATTTTTTGTTGACAAGATGAGCTGTTGCACTTGGACGCAGCAAGAAACTGATGAACAAGAATGGGGCCTCTCACAGCCTCTAGTACACGCTGCAGGTTCAGGGAGCCAACTGGAAACATTAGATGTGATGTTTTACTCAAAAGCCTCTCTATCCGTATGCATGACTGTTGCCATTTGCATCCTACAGCCATTAAATATTATTGGATGTCCTCAGTCTGGACAACCTCTAATAACAATAACAATGACAGAACATTCTGAATACAAGCTAATAGAGTTTATTCATTCATTCAATTACGTACCTCCATTTGCTTGTGTGCTGGATGGGGTGCATGTGTGTGTGTGTGTGTCTGTGTGTGCCCAGTAGATTGTCTGAAATGAGTGGATGCATTCAGTGTTGCCTATTATGTTGAGTGGGGCTCCAGGAAATACATCTAGATAACTCCCAAAAAATACCTTAAAAGCAGATTACAAAAGTTTAAGAAAAGTTTCCCACAGAGTTTTACCAAAGTTTTGATTTTGATTTTGCTATACTGTATTAATTAATCCCGCAAGGAAAATGATTGCCTCTGCACTTAACCTAGCCAAAGTGAGCACACACACACACGTAAACAGTGAGCTCACATACTCGAAGCAGTTAGCTGTCACACACTGGGGCACCCGGGGAGCAGGTGCGGGGGTTAGGTGTCTTGCTCAAGGGCACTTCAGCCATGAAGGAGGAGGTACGAATCGAACCAGTGACCTTTCGGTCACTGTCTTAAGCAG
This sequence comes from Porochilus rendahli, assembly GCA_039654305.1. Lineage (NCBI taxonomy): Eukaryota > Metazoa > Chordata > Actinopteri > Siluriformes > Plotosidae > Porochilus > Porochilus rendahli. The sequence goes on along the minus strand of JBCNYG010000016.1, from coordinate 3,813,100 downwards.
TGCGTTTTGATTAGTTCCTCTGACATCAGCCCTCTGTATATATGTCCTCTGAACTACACAAATCAGCCATAACATTAAACACATTATGATCACTGACAGGTGATTAGTATATTGATTAGCAAATTAATTAGCATATACTCAACAGATAACAGTGCGATGTGATTGGCTTGCCCCCTCAGACCAAATAGACATTGTCTTGAGTGGCTAATAATTGAATCAAAACATCTTACTCCTGGGATGCATTTCAAACCCCTTAAATTGCATCCTCATTTCCCTTTACTTGCGTCTCATCCTTGTGTCTGTGTTCCTACCACAAAGGAAACATTGATAAACACAAGGAAATGGCAGGAGGAGTGTGGAATCGAGGTAGTGTGCTTTAAGAGAAATGAGACGTTTCCAATGAAGCATCACGCAGCGCAATGCCCACGTCTGATGATGACGGCACAGCTGGACCTGCTGCATAGAAGCGGCTAATGCCATGTCGGCTATTTACACGCTGTACATGACTTGCATCTGTCATGACTGAAAAATCTTGTTTTTCCCGCTTATATTCCTATTTAGTATACAGTACATAGAATAGAATACAACGAAATAGAATACAAAAATATATTGTGATATTTTGAGATGCATAAATGTGTAATAAAATATTAGAATATATTCTTAATTTTTTTTAATGCACTGATATTAAAACAATTATTTGCCTCAAGCTTGGTGGAAGTCCTGACTTGAATAGACCCCTCGACATTACATTTCATCTCAGGTATAATTCAAGGACATTCACTGAGCCTGACGGATGGTACCTCATTACAGTGGACAAAAGTTCTAAGAAAAATGAGCAAAAGTAAGTGTCTGAGTGACTTTGACAAGTGATTGTGTTGGCTAAATGACTGGGTCTATTCATCTCCAAAGTATTGGGTCTTGTGGGATGTTCCTTATATGCAGTGGTAATTACCTACCAAAGGTGGGCCAATAATGACAACCAGTAAACTGGCAGGAGTGTCATGGGTGCCCAAGGCTCACTGATGCATGTGGGGAGCAAATAAGAATAAATTTTGTCTTTATTATAAAAATGTAAATTTTCAAATAAATATTTATTGGTCACTGTACTGGGTGAGATGATCATCATGAATAGTTTTAGTTTTGATAATCATGTTACCCTGAGTTTACCCTGTAGCCATGATCTCCACGATCTCAATGATTTGAGAGAATCGTGGAGAATGTGGGTTGTTTTGGGATCGGATCGTGATGATCTTGAGGGAACTTGGTGGAATCATGATAATCGTGCCGCGATTATTACGATTGATTACGATTTGCTGCCAATCATGATAGAACATGGGCATCGTGGTAGAGTGTAGTATAACAGACTTTACCAGAGTTTAACAGAATTTGATGTGCCATCATAGGTTATTTTGATGAACTTGGAAACACGATTTCTTTATGTTCAATCTCTTGGATGCACCTTGCCTCCTTTTTATATCCCAACTGTGCTCCAGGCATGCTCATAAATCATGGAGCTTCACGCTTTTTTGAATCGTGAAGATCGTGGACATTGTGGCCCCAGTGTAAACTCAGATTTAGTGTGCCAAAAATCTGTCTAAATTATCCAACCTGAACCCAGAGAATTGGCTGCTTGCCTGTAGAAGAGCAGTTAGATATGACACTATGTTATACAGCAGATATTAATTGTAACTGAAGCAAACCAAAAGGAAAAAAGCTCAGATTTGCACATTAAGTAGACGACTTGCCACTGACATCTCAAGCCTGCAGTATTTGCATACTCGCACTTACCAATTTGTGCACTAGATTCCCAGCTTGTTAAACATTTACTTACACTGTTCAGAATTCAATATCAAATAATGTACTTACAACAAACTGTCAGACAGTGCTTCAGGTCAGAATCAGAATAACAAAGATATTCCTCTGAATTTTTGCCACATTATTATTAATTCTAAGGTCTGTAATCCACATTAACACACAGTTGTCACTTGAACCAACTTAAAACATGCCTCAAAGTATAACACCAACCTACTTTTGGAAAGCTTGACACGCTGACCTATAATATATATATATATAAATAGAATGTAACAGAGCAGATATAACATCCATTACTAAAAGAACTAAAAATACACTCTCAGTCAAAAGTTTCAGAACACCTGAAGTTCCTTGTATTTTATTCTAGTTCACTTCAGTCCCTAATAATGCAACAGACCAAACAAAAAGATACAGAATAGGAATTTAAAAAGGAAAACTAAATCTCTGTGGAACTTATTAACTGCTTACTCTCAGATTCTACGGAGTGAATCTACGGAGTTCTTTATTAAAGATGAGCTCTCTAGCGGATTAAATGTATGAAGCCTATATAAAAAGAAACTGAAAGACAGTGCCTAATTGGGTGATTAAGATTTTGACCTTTTCTGACTAGTTACATCAAAATTCACTTACATCTACTTTTTGTTAGAATGTCCAGGTTACAGCCAGGGCTCCCCAAACCTTTTAGCTTGAGACTCAAATGAAAAATCTGGAAAGTGATGTTGAGAAAAGTTGAGAAATGAAAAGTTCTCCCCTGGAGAAAAAACACCCATCATGGCTTGCCTTGACATTTCATTTTATTAAATTTTCTGAACCACTTTACCCTTTATTAGGGTCACGGGGAGGCTTCAGCCCATTGTAGCTGACCTTGCAAAAGCAGTACCTTGAACAGCTTGCCGACCATCACAGAGCCTGGAAAGAATCCACACAAGCATGGGAAGTGCATGCAAACTCAACACGGAATCACCCTCTCCTGGTATGGGGCTCAAACCCCAGACCTTCTTGCTATGAGGTGGAAGTGCTAACCACATTGTCAGCATACCGCCCCTTGCAACAAGCCCATGAGTCAAGAAAAGAATGTTGGAATGTCATTCACAAGTAATTACAAGCATAATTAATTAATGTTTAGCAACAAAATAGTCACCAAGTAACAAACAATTCAAAAGCTAACATATGCAAACAAAACATGACTGAATTTGTTTTCTGAAGAAATTAGTTCTTGAGTCTCACCTACACACTTATCTGGCATTCACCAATTTTTTTATCTGGGATTTGTTCCTGACAATGAACAGAACCTATAATCATAAAAGAGCACACTTACACACATATCGGTGCCAAAATGTCGTGAAATCACTATAATTTCCCTTCTTTTTCCAATTTTCTTCAATTTTTGCAATCCATAATATGATGACAAAGACTAAAATATTTTATAATCAATTATAAAATATTTTTAAAAAATATCTTCATTACGTTACAAATACAAAGCATTATGCAAATAAATATCACTTTACAACGTATCAATTATGTTCATTGAAAACCATGGTTTATTTAATAAATGATAATACTATTTGTAAGGCAATAGCCTAAGGTTAATATTTGGCTACCAAGAGATGTTCTTATAGAGCTGTGCAGTACTGGTACTGCGGGCCCATTCCCACATGGTGGCCTGACATACTGAGGCACTGGCTGCCTTGGGCTTTTTGGCCAGTGGCATTTCAAAGCCGCGTCCTCCAGCTCAACTGATCCCAATTATTATTATTAAAATAAAAACAATTATTAAATTTCCCTGTACTAAACGGGTACTAAAGGGTTCCTCTATAGTAGATGTTGGCCTGGAAAAGCTATAATGTAAATGACAAATGTAAATGAATTTTTGAACAATATTTGGGTACTGATGCACAAGCAAATGGCTGAAAATAGAAAAATAGAATACAAGCTAAGCATTTCATAGATAATCATCAAAAGAGCAGAATAGGCACTGTCTTATAGCTACTGCTTTTATGATAAAAATTAATTTTTTATTATTTAAAAAAATTAATAGTTTAATTAAAATTCTATTAAACCTGAATTAAACAAAGCAATCTTCAAATTCTTTGTCAGGGCGTGACCTTGACACCACAGGTACAGTGTACAAGTCAGTATCCATGTGCCCTGTTGATGGCACCCCTGAGATGCGCTGGTCCAGCTCTAACAACACAGGGCCAATCACCCATCTCATACCTGGGTTTGGCGATTTTTTTCTAGGCGTCTTATTTCAGGTCAAACCACTTTTTTTTTAGTTCTTTAGTGGTGTGTGTTCTCTTTGTGTTTACTGTGTGCCAGGCTTTACTCTGATCTGCAGCCATATATCGACTATTCATACTACTGCTTTTATTATCCCATGATGTTCTGTAGTGAGATTTTTTTTTCACAAGTAGTATAATTCTTCCACCACGTAGATTCAGGTGCGTCTGTCTTCATAAATTTTTGCATGCACACATGCCCCTATGTCTTTTTATGGGGATTTATGGTTGTTTACCTATGCTAATTAGAGTAACTATCACACGCTTTCGATTTATGAAGACAATCTAAGAAGACAGCTGCATAACAATCTGATGTTTGGGAACATGACATGAATCAGACATAGACTTTTATTATGAATTTTCTTTTTTTTTTTTTTATTAAGCAAAACTTGAGAAAATATGGCTGAATGAAAAGGAAACTAAATTGACACAAAATGTAATGCTTTTTTTTTTTTTACATATTTATCCAATTTGCTCATCATTCATAATGGAGCACCACATTAAAAATACACTGAGGCCTCTCCTCACCATTTCAAATGGAGGCGAAGTCAATGTTAATAAATCCTTCCCTGCATTTTCATGTGACATCATGCACACAGTTGACAGTGAATGGATCACATTAGTCACATCAATGGTACTTCAGCCAGAAGCTGACATAAATTATTTTTGGGATGTAAAGAAGAATGAGAGTTCAACTCACACAACATCTGAACTAAACAGCCTAGAAGGCTCTTCCTTAATAATTAGTAAAATTAGTCACCTATAGCATTGTTATGCATTTTATTCTGCATCCAAAAGATCCAAAACCCTAAGTTTGGAAAATGCAATTAGAGTATTAAAATGGATATTTAAAAATGAATTTAAGTAAAAATGTTACAATTTGAATTAATAGCTTTTTATAATCCATTAGCACCATTTTGCTTTTTTTTTTTTTTTTTTAAATGTGATGGCCTGGCGAGTTGTCCAGGGTGTACACTGTCCTCACCCAGAGTCAGCTGAGATGGGCACCAGCCTTGCCACAACCCTATTTAGGATTAAGCGGTTCAGAAAATGAATGCGTAAAAGCAACTGTATACACATACATGTTTGTAGTCTCCTGTGACGTCTGCATACATACTCAGGTATTTGTGCAAGCAACTTGGCTACAGAGGAACAGCCGTAATGGCTGTGTTTACATTTGGCTTTCCGGCGCTTTGCCGATGTTTATTTGCAAATGTTTACATAAAAAATAAAACATGTCTTGCTCACATTTTTCCAGATACGGTCTGGATCAAACCCATTTCAACAAAACAGGCGTATGTTGTGGTGACAAAAGCTAAAAAGATGACATAGAACATTAAGTTTTTTTGTTAGCATGCTTAGACCTCTATACAGTAATATTACTAGTCTACAACATCCTAATAGTTTGGTTTGTTAGTTGTCATTTTATTAGGTGCCGTTTCTGAAGACTCCACCAGCCCAGACTTTTCTCCTTTAGTTTTTAAGGGCAAGAAGTCAACAAGAAAAGCAAAAGACTGGACAGATATTACCAGATATTACAAGATTTATCTGTAGAGATCACAAATCATGACTTTGTTTACAATTTAAGGTTTAAGATGTTAATTACTTTGTTGTTGCCATTATGGTTCATCAGACATGAATGTATTACAGCCAAAGTGCGAATGTATACACTTCTGGTTCGGGTTCGTAAACATGAAACTTGAAATAGGTCTATACGGTATACGGATAGAAGGTTTTCCTTGTACAAGTGATGAACAGACATGCCATCCTGTACGGAGCCATAATTTTGCTATTTCAAATTACAAAAAAAAAGAAAAATGATATTAAAAAAGACACATAATTCAATTTTACGATTGTTGAGTTGAGATCAAGGGAGATCGTGACACAAGGGAGATCGTGACACAAGGGAGACCGTGGCACAATATTTTCCACTAGGTGTGATTGTGAATGTGACTAATTATGTGCGTTGCCCTGCGATAGTCTGCCTAGCTGTTCATGGTGTACCAGTGTCGGCTGTGATAGGCTCCAACCTTCCCACGGCCCTAGCAGGCTCAAGTGATTCGGCGAATGGATGAGTGAGTTAGCAGTCTATAATAAAATATTAGGGTCCATGTAAAGTGATACCTCATGACTACTTAAAAAACTTCTTCGCCCATTGTAATGCACATAATTTGATGAGTATATTTTTGCACACTTGAACAACAGCCTGTTTAAATTTCTGGTTAAGCATTTGATCATTGGTGTGTGTCTGTGCTCAGTCAGAACTGAATGTCAAGGCTTTTAGACCCATTTTCACTGTGATATGAGTCACTCTCTTTAATCCTACAGCCGTCGCTCCAGGGCCATGATTCATTAAGCAGTTCTGGCTCAAGTAATTGTTTTGGACCTTTTTTCTTGCACTCCCACTTAAAAGGCACATTATGTCTATGTTAGGTTCTGCCCTTGTGCTGTGCTGTCAGTCTGATTTGGGATGCCTCTGATTGTAATGTACTTCTCGCTGAGTGCTAGTTGGAGATACATATGGAAGGACGTATTGTAATAAATGATGTCTGCTCTCTCACCACTCTCTCTACCTCTGTCTCTCTTTCTCACATACTACAGTTTATCATATTGTTTTGTTGTTCAACATGAAGAGCACATCTGTTGCACATTGAACATCTGTACTCATTTGCATATTAATGAATAATTATGTTAATTCAATTGCCACTGGCTTTTTGATTTGCATGAATTAAAATGAACATCCAGGGAGTGCTGCGGCTATTCAAATGAGATTTTTTGCACTTGGATTAATGATTAATATATCTACACCAAATAAAGTAGTTAGGAAGCAATGAACAGTCTGAGCCCATTCACCACTGCTTAGTTTGTTATGCAGATTATAAAAACAAGTCTGTTTAGTTCTGGCATAACTGATGGGTTTGCTACTAAATGCATGTATAATAAAATATATTCAAGTGCTGAAAATGCCTGAAGTAATTGTTCTTGTTCAGCGCACAGACTCATCTGTAAATGAAATTATTAAAACAAAAAAACAAGAACAAAAAAAAGGAAAAAATTTAAATGTAATTATTCAAGTGGTGGCAAAGTGCTTAGTGCTCTTTGCTCAAAGCAAAAGTGTTCTGGTTTCAAACATCATAGCCAACTGGGGTCTTTCTGCTCCGGGTTCTTTGGTTTCTTCCCACAGTTTAAGGAGATGCAGATTAGGTTAAACGGTTGGGTTGATTGTCTATAGGTTTGAATGTGAGATGAACTTATGTTTGTGTCTGTGTTAGCCCTGTAATACATTAATGGCCAGTTCAGGGTGTATCCAGCCTTACACTCAGAATCAGCTGGGACTTGCATAATGACCTTGACAGATAAACCGTACAGATAATGAAACGGAATGGACTTATTCTAGCAGTGTAAGAGTACCAACTGAGAGCAGCTTTCACTGACATCTGGTTTGAATAATCTATGACCAGAGGTGGCACGTAGTGGTTAGCACGCGCTCCTCACTGCAAGGTCCAGGGTTCGAGTCCTGGGTTCGGGAGTTTCTGTGTGGAATTTGCACGTTCTCCCCACGCTTGTGTAGGATTCCTCAGTGTACTTCAGTTGCCTCCTGCAGTCCATGTCCAAAGACATGCACATTAGGCTAAGTGTCTGGTCCAAATTGCCTATAGGTGTGTGTCTCTGTGTGTGTGTGTGTGTGTGTGTGTAGCACTGCAATTAACTGGCAAGCTGTTCAGGGTGTACCCCAACTCCGCCCAGTTTTCCTAATAGCAGGATTAAGTGGTTCGGCAAGTGAGTGTTTAAGGGAGTGAATCTACAATGAACACTGAATCAGTGTACTTCTGAAACACTACCATCTTGCTATCCAAGTCATCTGGAGAGACATTTTAAAATCATGGCAATAATTATTTGAAAATTCTAATTTAGAAAATTCCTTTTTTTTCTCTCTTATGAGGAATAAACAAATCCTAAATATGACCCACAATTTAATTTATGTTGTATATTATCCTTTAATAAGCTTCCCGTTTTGTTTATTCCATACTTGCACATAAATTTAGACACTGCTGAATGGGAACAACCAACATCTTTTTCCACACTCTGTGTTGCATTTCCTTCTTGAAGGAGATTTATAATCCAATATTCCAATATGTCAATGAAACCCTCTTGTTGGGACAGGGTTTACTTGCAATTAGCCAAGGTATTACAAGGTGCAATTACAAGGTAATACCATATTTCCTTTAAACTGTATTAAAGCAGTCTTTGCATCATTAATTCTGTTTGCGATATTCACTGCACAAGCGGCCCACCAAAAAGTGATACGATGGTATATTTTCTGATTTGTGCATTGAGTGATGTGTTCTACTGTCAGAGCAAAAAGTGTAAAAAATTAATAATTAAAAAATTCAATAAATAAAAAAGAAAGCAAGGCAAAGGAAAGAAATCCCACAGTCATGAGAGGGTGAATAATCTCTAAATGATACATGTATCTCAGTACATAGTGGGTTGGGGGAGGGGGGTTTAATATATTGCATTTTGTGTCTAACAAAATGTCTCCTATCACCCTTAGTTAACCGAACGTCTTTACCCCGACTCTGTGCTGGTGTTCTAATGTATCATAGCCCAGGGTTGATGGATGAGGTAGTCTCTATACATCGATATGGGGCTATCTGCAGTATATCACAAGCATGAGCAATGCTAAGGCAAGCTGTCAAGGCAGATAACGGCATCATACCTGGAATGCCTTTTGAGCTGAAAGAGCCGGTAGCGCAAGTATTATAATGCAAAAGAAATGTTCTGAACAGCAGGAGACTTACCATGAATAATAATGAGATCAATTTCTACAGGGATTCAAAACAGAGCTGAACAGAGAGCTGAGTATAAACTAATAAAGGGTGAAGGCTCCTCATCACTTCAGAGATAACACAACACCAAAAAAAAGAAGAGAATTAGTGGATTTGAGATGACGGTGATTGTTGGGTTGCCAGGATTTGGTGGGCTTTTCTGGAGTTGTGACCAGGATACAGGGGAAACACTGGAACGGAACACTGGAACCTGTACTATTACACATTACATGGACAGTCCTTTTATATCATCACAGCCTTAAATAGTCAAATACCACTGCAAAGAGCAGTCATTTCTTCAGAGCATACACAAAAAATTATGAATCAGCTTGCACTACAACTAGCTCTTTTATCTATGTTGTTTAATTACCCAGTGGCAAACAGACTCTTTAATGTACTTTTCAAGTCCCATGTATGAGGCTAACAAAACATTATTAAATATGATTATAAGTTGTAGCAAATATAAAAAATTGTCTAACGTAATTTATTCATTCATTCATTTGCTGAACTGCTTAATGTTACTGTGGTTGAAATGAGGCTGAAGCCTATCTCAGCCAACTCTGGGTAAAGACGTGGTACACCCTTAACAGCTCACCAGTCCACTGCAGGGCAACACAAGACCATTCACACTCACTCACATCTAGGGTTAATTTAAAACAGCCAATTAGCCTAATGAGCATGCATTTGGATTGTGGGAGGAAACTGGATTACCCAGAGGAAACCCACATAAGCAAGGGGAGAACATGCAAACTCCACACAGAAACTCAATCGCAGAGCATACGACTCAAACTCGGGACCTTCTTGCTGTGTGGCGGATGTGACGACCACTACTCATAATGGCATTCACTATAGCACTGAGCTGCCTAGCTCCCAAAAAAGGAGCCACGACGTTTGTAAGGGCCCAGCAAGACACTGTCTATGGTGAAGTGTTGCAGTGCATTCACCCTTAACAGGAATGAGCCGAAGAACCAAAGCAAGCCCCAACTCAGAGAAGATATGGGTAAATAGAGCGAGCTCCAGCCCACACATGCATGTTTGAAGAGTCCAGCTAACATCACAATCTCAGATCAGGACAGCTTGACATATTTACTGTCCTACAGGTGGCCAGATAGTGGATGGTGTGAAAGTGTTGAGGGAAGACACACAGGAGCTGAGAGTGCATTTTCTGATGGTCAACAGCACCGTTTTAGTATAACTTGCAGACAGCACTGATAGATAGCAAGACAAGATAAGGGAGACTGAGTCTATGAATAAGTATGGAATATATTCCATAAAGAGATGAATGCCGATGGTAGGAGTTTATCAGCAGTCTATGAGGACAGGTTACCTTTTGCTCCAGACACAGTCACTAGATATTATACGGATAGCTCCAAGGTGTATACATGTACAAGGCCAGAAGAAGACAGGGAACAAAGGCTATGTGACAATGGGATTCATATCGAATACTCCTTTGTGACATGTGTGGACAAGGTCGTGGCATGCCTCCACATAAAATTGAAAACATATTTAGTTAAGCCTGGCAGTCAGGTGGGGTAAACACAGTGAAAGAATTATTATTGAGAGCACATAATCTACTTGTGCCAGGTTCCCAGACTGGTTATTCGTCCATCCCTGATGTCACAACCTTTCCACTCTACATCAACACAATTTACCAAAGTCCATAACAATACCAATTCTCTATTTTCAAGCTAAAATGAGAAATGAACCAGACAAATACACAACAACTCATAATACAGTATACTATATACACACAGGTCCACTTGGTTCTTTGCTAAAGCTTGTCTGTGCTTAATCACCGATATCGCCAAGCATTTGATTCACTGTCCGCTCTGTATCCCTGTGTAGAAATTCTGAGATCATTATATTGTTTACCCTTGTTGTTTTATCAAACTTCTAATCTGATTCAGATCCATGAAGCATGTCTGTTTAATGTCACTTTATTGTTTATCTGTTTATTTGCCATTTAAACAAATTAGTTGCAATATTTTGTTCTGGCTGTTTTTTATGCTTTTTTTTTTGAGTGCAGCTTACTTTTTTAGCCTTTTTTTGGCTTTTTTATCTCATCTTTTCTGAGACATGTTTTTGCCATCAGTACCATCATTCAAAACAAGCTAATATTTTCCATAATATAGTAAAATGTCTCACTTTCAATAATTGCTGTTTTCTATGTTCTACTGAGAATAATAGATGGGTTCATGAGATTGTAAATCACTGCATCTTGTTTTTATTCACATATTAAACAGCATTCCAACTTTTTTGAAATTGGGGCTGTAATTGCTGTCAAGGCGAAGTGTGTGAGTACACAGATAAAGTAATCTTGATCTGAATCTTAATACTCTTAAACTCTTTACTCCAGGTGATGCCAGTGGGAGTAAAAAAGATACTGTTAACTTGTATTCTATGAAAATGTAAAAGCTCAAGATACAAGTTCATAGGCATGTTCAACGCTAGGCTATTAAATTATTAGATTGAGCTTTTAAATAAAGGAGATAAGAATAAACTCAGCATGCAGTAAAATACCGAGATTCAGACACTGACCCTGCCAACAGGCACTTGTCCTAAGCTCTAGCTGATGGCAGTCTACTCAAAAATGTGCTCTGCTCTGACTGTAGCCCTGAGTAAAGCACTTGAAGTGATACAGCAATATTACTCATCCCCTGCTTTGACCCATCCCTTTATATGAATGTCAAAGTGAGCCAGTGTGTGTTTCTATGGTGGCATATGTTAAAGCAGATGCTCAGAGTCCTAGTCCTTATGATCACAACTCTCCACATTTTCTCTTTATTCCTGCAATAAAACACCTGAATGTACAAGAAGGTAGTGCCATACCTAGGGCAAATTAGTAATTGAAATTCAGGAGAGAGAAGGTTATTGAGATAAGACATTTTTCAATCGATAGCCTGTAGCAAAAGAATCCACCTATCCACCTTAACCATATCATTGCATTAATCTCTGTTAATTAATAATTGCTGTATTGCTAATTTTCGTTATGATTATTATGATTATTATGATTTTTATGAATATTGCTTTTGTTGTTATCTGCTTTCAATACCATCTCTTCTCTGTATTTCCTGTTTCTTCGCTCTCTCTGCAAGTTAAATGCATGTTGCTTGTAAAACAGAGATATATCTCTGGCTCTATGATCCTTTTGACATTTTCCTGGCTCCCACAGTCCCTTTATTAATATAAAAGATATGGCCAGATGTTCAACAGATATGTGATATTATAGCAGCATGAATATATGTTAGTATCAGTTCAACTGCGGACGAAAACGAGGCTACAAAATGTAATGGCAATGGACCCTGAATGAAAACAAGATAATGGTATGATGCAGCAGAGCAGGCAACAACAGATGCTTCTTATGAATGCCAGTGTATTATTCTTCATGTTTATACTTAATCCTAACGACATGGGGCAAACCATGAAATATTTAATTCCATTTTCCTCTTCTTTGACTTCAAATGGAAAGCAAACATGTTGTTTATAGGCTGAATGATCATTGGTGGATTTCTGATATTTAAAAAACAAATAATACCTGAGCTCCAAGCTCTTTTAATATCTTTAGTGTACTTGTTAATACATTTTTAATCCATTTCCCCGAAATTTTCCACAATATGTTGATGCAGTTTTTAAAGATTGCTGAACCTCTGCCTGAAAAACCTAATCATGTTCCAAATCTGTTGCCAATTACACAAATTAGTTGCGAAATATTCCTGTGCCTGTGTCCTGTTTGTACTAAAGCTTACTAGCCGTTTGTTGCACCATCCCAGCGTTTTATAAGAAGTGTTGTTGCCTGAGCTACTATTTATTTCATTAAATAAAAAATGTGATATATTTTATGTTCAATTTGGAATAAAATAAGATTAGCGAATTATTGAATCTTTTTAAATTCACATTTTATAGAGCATCCCATGCTTTTTCAAATGAGGCTCTATTATTTTATTATTTAAATATTATTTGAAAATTGCTTTGCTGATTTTTTGAATTTGAAAATGAAATTTAATTTTTTATTGCACCTAACCAGAACGATCTTGATTGCCTTGATTTATCTATGTAACTTTAATAGTTTAAATATTTATTTGTGTATATTTTACAATACACCTCTTCTTCCAGGAAACAGCGATAGGTGTTAATATGACTATAAAGAAAATGATCTGCCCACTTATTTGCTATACTTCTCATCTGTGACAGAAAAAGATTGGTTTGTTTATTTATTTAGTTTTTTTTTTGTTTACCATCTTAAATCATGATGTACATCATTATTAGGATATGAAATGACCTAAATGGGGATTCAAATATTTGCTCATATCACACAGCTCTGCATTGACTCTCACATATATTTAAAGTAAGGCAGGCAGTGTTATTTAAGGCATCACTGCAAGTGCTGATATTAGACCATCTAATGTCTAATGTGACCATGGCATTCACAGGAGAGCTAGCACATCTGTCTACTGAGCAGAGGTCACTGGTTACTATGGTGACAAAGCTGCTCATTCACACAATTATTAACCCTGGCCCAAGTCACAGGAAAAGTTTTCAAACTGGTCCTAAAACAATGCTGCTGAAATAATGTAAGACACCTCTTCACCATATATTGCGTACATTCGGTATATTCCGAATGTACGCAATATATGGTGAAGAGGTGTCTTACAAAGAGGTGCTGGTTGGCAACAGCTTCAACATAAATATTGGCCTAGACAGGTAACATTAGCCACAAATGTGTTAGACTGGGAATAACACCAAAACAAATAGCTGTTCAATTTCAGTACATTCATTTTTCTTGTGGTGACACAGTAATGTAGCGTTTAGCACGTCTGCCTCACAGCAAGAAGATCCTTGGTTTGAGGCCCAGGCTCAGCGAGGGCATTTCTGTGTACAGTTTGTATGTTTTCCCTGTGCTTGTGTAGGTTTCCTCCAGGTACTTCACGTTCCTCACACAGTCTAAAGGCTAATTTATTCATTCACCAGGCCATTACAGGGCATATTATATTGGCTGGTCCAAATTGCTCCAAGTTTGTGTGTTGGTCCTGCAATTAACTGGCAAGCTGTTTTAAGCGTACCGCGCCTTCACCCAGGCTCCAGCTTTTCAGCGATCCTAGCAGGATTATGCAGATCTGCAAATGAATGAATGAATGCTTTAGTTGTAAAGAATGTTTCGTTTGTGAACTATGAATACAATTGCAATAATAATAAAGACAACAATTAAAAATGAATAACAAGCAATAAAACTTAACAAACAAGATATACATGGAGAATGACTACACTAGACTAAAGATTTTCATGAATGATCACACAAACAGCAATAAAAACAAACAAATATATATATATAAGGTGTTTGGTTTGTTCCTTATTGATCTTGAGAACTAAGTATTTTAACCTTGTTTACAAGGAGATATTCTGAGGCAAGTCATCAGAAAGAAAAAAGAAACTTATAAGCCTTAACTGGAGAGCTTGGGAAAAAATATCATGTCTAAGTACCAAAAAAAAAATTAATCATGTACAGTCTTGTGTCTCCAGCTGAGACCATCTGACTGAGATTATCGAATAATTAGCTTAACCCTTCATGGGATATTTCTTGGTGGTTGTTATTTATTTATTCTTTTTTTTTTTTTTTTTTTTTTTATAAAAGCCTTTCCGTATGTCATTTATAAATGACAAAATCCCACAGAGGGCTAATGATCTGAAAATACTATAAGCCACTTATCAAACCCATCAAGGATTTCAGCAAGATTATAAACACATCAATACAAGCAGAAGCCGAGCAAAAGATCAGTTCCACTCAGTGATCTGCACTAAGTTGTTGCTGTGAGGTTCAAATCAAATTTTGGCTTTACCCAGTGGCCAATTAAACAGGCCGGTTGAAAGAGAAGGGTACTGATGAATAGTGGGTCTGTTTTAGAACTGAGAGCCAGTGGTATCTAACTAGAAACCAGGACGATTGTAAGTGAATCATGCCCAGAAACTTGGCCCGACTCTTGGGATTTAACTGTCCAAAAGCACTAACAATCATATCAGACCTACCCAGCACTGAAGCTTAAAAAAACTCTACACCTCCCTCTTAATCACTTTAAAGTGTACCAGTTTGTGGATACACAGCTTACGGGAAACCTACTTTACTAAACAAATCGTGGCCTATGTGCAATACTCCAACAAACCTCTTGTCATTTAAATGTCAGCAGTGAGAGATAAGTGCATAGACAGAGGTCCTTTGTCTTGCTCTACTTTTTAAAAGAATAGGGAGAACTTCTCATTGTAACAGCAGGTCTAAAGAAATACATAATGAAAGGCTGAATTAATCTCTATCAAGGAAGCCAGCTTTTGGCTGCACAAGAAACAACTTTGCTTGCACCAGCCCTGTGTACACTGACCGTTAACATCAGTAGTGGTGAACTTGCCAAGCTTTCTTCAATAAAATAAAATAAAAAATTACAGTTGCCTTTGTGGGGATGGATGGTATAAAAATAAGTACGAATAAGAATAAATACACGTTCTAGCTCTGTATATCTTAGACTCTCAAAAATGGAGATACGAGACAAAAACATATCAGTACTTACATGTACCGTTTTGAAAAAGAAGCACAGTGTTGTTCATTAAGAATCCAGAGGTGCACCCTGTGACTATTTGATATGGTACAAAGTGATATGATACAAAAGAAGGAACAAACTTTCTACTATTTCAACCCTAAAGGTCCCTGCAGCTATCCAGAGAGTTGCAAGAGAAAAATGTCCAAAAATGCATAAACTATTAGTCACTTAGTTATAAGTTAATAGCACAAAGATAGTCCGGCACTGAAGGGTACGCAGTTGTATCTTAAAAGGTACCGCTTCAGTGACAAGCATTGGTGCTCTTTTAGGTAGACACTGGTCCCTCATTTTTTGTGTGTAAGTGTACTTACTATTCAAAAACACATGATTTCAGGAATTACTTGGATTAGATAATACAAAATCTGAGCTTATTCTGATGATAATCGGGACAGCACGGTGGCATAGTGGTTAGCATGTCCACCCCACAGCAAAAAGGCCCTGAGTTTGAGTCGGGGGCTTGGCAAGGGTGTTTCTGTGTGGAGTTTGTAAGACCTCCCCGTGCTTGTGTGGGTTACCTCCGGGTACTCCTGTTTTCTCCAACAGTCCAAATACCTGCATGTTAAGCTAATTGGCTGTTCAAAATTA
>JBCNYG010000016.1:3764079-3786472 GCA_039654305.1 Porochilus rendahli | reverse complement strand
TAGATAGATAGATAGATAGATAGATAGATAGATAGATAGATAGATAGATAGATAGATAGATAGATAGATAAAAAAGAAAAATGTAAGTCGATCGGATCAGAGAGTCTGCCAAACACTGTAAATAAAAAAACTAAACAATATTTAATAATTTATTTAATTTTTTTTCAATGCCATATTTTTAATAGCATGATCAATGGAATTTTTGTTCAGTAAACCTCATAAAACAGTATTAGGTACTATATTAATGCAAAGCCAGTAACAAAAACTATTTGAAATATGATCTATTTTAAATTTGCTAATAATCATCATGATATACATCCACTGTGTCACATACATTTTTGGAATGGAAATAATTTGAAATATACACTCAGACCTTTTTCTCAGTCAATTCAAATTTAATTAGTCTTTAGGGTATACAGAATATATATCTGTTAAATCCCCCACAGGAGTATGAGTAATTGACCTTTTTTTCCCCATCTTCTTTTTTTGCAGTTTCCTTAAATATGCATGTACACAAAACAGTTCTAAAAGAGCCTGAAAAGCTGTCTGAGGACATTTGGCCTTGGTTGGATGAATCAACCAATTCAGCACGCCTTCAACTTGTCAAATGTTAAGAGTAAATCCATACTGAAGGAAGAGCTGCTCCATTTCAGTGTGCCACTCTTAGGGCTCTTATGCTGGACTTGGAAAGCCATTTTATGGCCAAGATGGAGAAGAAGCAAGACAGACTATGAGTGAAAAAGAGTACAAGAGGATGTGAAGTAAGGACAAGGACCACACACTCTGAAGACAGTTTTACCTCATGTTGCTGTTCGCAAAAAATAAAAGCTGGAGCCTAAAATGTATTAGGCCGTCGTGGAAGCAATGTTTTCTGTGATTGATTTTGCTTTGCCCTCGATTGAGAAATGTTAAATAGTTTGGCTCAAAAATGAATTTGTTCTTACTCTTCCCAACACTCTACTGCAATCATCTGTACATGTGTTTGCACTTTTATTCTAGATAATTTCAAACACTGATGTTTCTTCTGCAAATGACTAATGTAGGTCATAATCTGTGTATTTAGAAGCAGCTTTGAACCTGAATGAAATAAAACAAGCCTAGTGTGTTGCTTAGAGCTACATATTTCAGCTATATATTAGCAACTGGTATGAGAAAGATGATAACTTGAAAATAGAGCATGCGATACACAATTTGGAAAATAGCTGAGAAAATGCCCTTTTATTCCTGTAACCATGGTTACCATGGATTTTCTGATGTCATGACAAAAAAATAAACAACCATTACCTGAAGTAAATAACGCATAAGCCATTCTCCACAGAATTGTAAACTGAAATATTTTTCTAAATCAACAGATACGAATGGTGTGGATTGCCGGCTGTTGCCACACCACACAACCAGCTGTTTAAGGTCTAGTCAAAGAAAGACCGCACACTGGAACAAACATCTGTGACCGCACTTACCTATTCAAGCTTGAAAATTGAATGCATAATTATTTTCAGAGAAACTGTGATATTGATTTGGAATTTCTACAAGCTTGTGCATTTCGCCTGAAAAAAGACCTGACAGACGGTGCAGGTTTTTATTAGCATTCTGTGCGATGACTGTTATATGGGGGTCTGATTACTGCATTTTCTCAAAAAAAAAATTCTAACATGAATTAATGCTAACTAAAACTTAAGTGACTTTCATTTTAACTTAACTGTTTTGTATATTTTGTTTACTCTTATAATTACTATAATTATGATGATAAATTAAATATTTACAAAAAGCACTTCATCAGCAACAGCCCTTCATTTTAAGAAAATTTATTAATAAATTGGCCAAATAACTGATTGGTTCTGCACTCCTGACCTTTTAGCAATGTAATAAATATATTGACCTTTAAACAATATAATGAGTGATATACTTATTTATTACAATAATAGTGCTATTAATTAAGGTTCCATGAAGTACATTTAGAAATATTTACTGTTATGATGAAGCTCCTTGACAGGAATTACATCCAGGGGCAGAATAAGTTCAGTGCAGCAGATGTATTTGCCCCAGTGCCCAGACACTTAATCCACACTGTGTGGATAAACCACAAACAACAATTGTGCTATTTATTTAATGTAGCCTCTTTTTCTTGCCTTTACATGGGGAACAATCAACTTTAAATAAATATACTTGGGCTTTATTTTGTGCTTTTGAATTACATAAAGCTTAGAAGTCCATGGGTTTGGAGACACATGAGCTTACAGACGTGTTCATATGTGCATCATAACTTGTGTATGGTGTACCTCATTTTATTACTTTTGATGTTACTAAGGGTTGATGTAAAGCATGTGATGTGCAATCCAGAGTGACTTATATTTATAATTAATTTTTATAAAACTGAGCAATTGAGGGTTAAGGGCCTTGCTGAAGGGCCCAACAGTGGCAGCTTGGTGGTACTGAGGCTTGGCGTTTGGGTCAGTAATCCAGATCCTTTATCATTTAGCCACTACTGCCAATAACACCAAAATAATACATTGGCTATAAATCCTATTATTTGTCTCTGAAAGATTGGCATGTTTTCTGCTTGTCTACAATAGTATTGGGCAGGAAGCATAGGTACACAATTCTACCAGCCATAACAGGGTTACAAGATTACAGACTGTTGATGAAATATTATGGGTATGGAGTATGCACATACAAGTATGTTATTTGGAGAAATCCAAATATAAAGCTTGCAGGCAAACCCATCACCGCAAAATTCTGACACTGATTACAGCCAAAAGTCTTCTTGGGTACGATGCTGTACACTCCTGGATTTGTGGGATCTTCTACTATGTCCTCTGACAATCTGTCAGGTTATATAGAGTGTATTGCTGTACCACTTCTTTATATCACCAAATATCTCTCCAGTTAAACAGCATTGCCAGTTCTGCTCTATTAGTGACAGAAGGACGTGGCATTGTCAGGATTTCATCTCCTGATCATAGGCAAAATGCATGTTTGTTGTGACTCAAAAGGTGCGCTCAACTGCTCCACTGATCATCCTTAAAAATGGTTATACAACTTGATTAAATGTCACCTGTGGTAATTTCAGTTGGGGCAGCACACTGGCATGGTGGTTAGCACTTCCTTACATGTTCTCCTGGTGCTTGCGTGGGTTTCCTCAGGATATGCCGGTTTCCTCTCACAGTGGATAGACATACACATTAGAATAACTGGCTGTTTCAAATTGACTCTAGTTGTGAGTGTGAATGGTTGTATGTGTTGCATTGCGATGGTCTGGTTGAGCCATTTTTAAGGTAAACCCTGCCTTCGCCCAGAGTCGTCTGAGATAAGCTCCAGCCTCCCTGCGACCCAAAAGGAGAATTAAGCGGTTCGCCAAATGGGTTAGTAAGTAATTTCACCTGACTGTACAATTGGAACAGCTGAAGCACATCAGAGCAAGAAGAAAGCTTGTATTTCTGTTCAACATTGTGTCAAGAGCGGGATACCTGACCAACCCGGCCAAACATGGAGAATGGCTTTATTCAGGGAGCCGATGGTAGAGACAACATGGCACAAGATTTTAGATTAGGGTAAAGGCTTACCTTCCATATTAACAATGACTTGTAAACACAGAGCTGCACATAAGTGACTTTGTCCGGGAATGTCCCAGCCAGAGCATGGAAATTTTTGAAATTGTCAGCTCGAGTACACAAAAAAAAGCAGTCTGAGCATTCGTCTGAGTTTGGTATGCCTTCCTGTAATGTTGCAAAAGTAGTTTAAAAAGATTGGCTGGCTTTACATGTCTCAAAGGAATGGTAACTTCTTACCCTCCCTATTTGGTAGCTGATGTGCAAAAAAGAAAAAGCTTGACAAATGACCAAGTTAGAAAATCTAGTAGGTATGTATGTATGTATGTATGTATGTGGTGTAGTGGTTAACACGTCCACCACACAGCAAAAAGGTTCCAGGCTTGCGTGGGTTTCCTCTAGGTACTCCAGTTTCCTCCCACAGTCCAAAGTCAATCGCCTTAGTCTTAATGGCTATTCTAAATTGCCCCTAGATGTGAATTTGAGTGTGAATGGATGTTTGTCCTTGAAATAGGTTGTGCAGAGGGCTTGCAACCCTCTCACGTAAAAACATTTATTGAAACAGAAACCGCAATTCATCATGTCAAATGGGATGTGAAATGGATTAAACAATGTATGAATGTATGTATGTATGTATGCATAGGTGTATGTATGTACAGCCATTGACAAAAGTCTTGTCGCACATGTGGACATTCACATATAAAAGCCCATATCTCACCAACCTATAAACCGATTTTAATCAACTATGACTTAAAATAACCCTCTGATGGTACTGAATAATATGTGCTAGCAGCTTGCCTGGAAAAAGATCTTGTCACAAAGACTTAATTTCACTTTTCACTATATTTATTACAAAAAAAAAAAATCTAAATATATAATTTTGTAGCAAAAAAAAAACATCATATTGAAAAATTAAAAGCATCACTCAAAGTCAAATGTGCCTCTGCAAATATGGCTATGATCGTACCAGACTCCCAGGTGCTTGTCATGATAATTATCATATTAAAAGAATCAGACGCCTTCAAGATGTTCAAATTACAAATAATAATAATGTATAAGTGCTACTAAAATTTCCTGAGGCCCAGGACACTTGTAATCCATTTTTAATATATACACACGTATGTATTTATGCAAAAAATGTACAATAAACAAACAAACAAATAAATAAGTGTCCACCATCACCCTGATACAGAAAAGTTTGGCAATGGACCAAAATGTGAAAAACTGTTATATAAATAACAAAGAAATTGATTTTAACAATGATGTACCTGAGATTAATATTGAGCAGAGCAGAGAGTTACACTACATAAAAATGTGATATTTCAAAAAGGAAAAAAGGAATTCAAGATTGAAAAGAATGATTAATCACACCCGTATGCATTCCTTTTCCAAACTGTGGCCAAAGAGTTGGAAGTACTGAATTGTATAAAAGTATTTGTATGCTGTGTTATTGCATGTCCCTTCATTGTCCAAACATGCTCCAGCATAACAATGCCCCCACGCACAAAGCAAGAACCATAAAGACATGGCTTGCCAATGCTGAAGTGATAAGAACTTGAATGGCCTGTACAAACCCCAGACCTCAACCCCCTGAACACTTTTGCGAAGATATGGAACACTGGCTGCACACCAGGCATCCTTAACTGTCATCTGCTTAATTTTCTTTTTTTTTTTCTATAAAAATTACACTTTATCTATAAAGTGCTTTTAACAACAGACACTGTGGAAAAGCATATTAACAGTAATATATAAATATTACTTAGAAGTGCTGTGCATGATGCACTACAGGTGAGTGTCTAATGTATATTGTGAAACTGTAGTACTCATACAGCAAACCCACGGTATAATATACAATATAATTGACATTGGACAGCATGTACAACAGATATATAAATTTAAAAGCATGTGGATGACTCAGTAGGGATGTGATTACAGCACACATTAGGGGCTGCATTTTGACACCTACATACAGTACGTTCAAGAGACACCTTACGGGCAAATTGCACTTCAGGCAATCTAATGCCCACTGAGCCTGCATCATCAATAATGACTCATAACCTTAAAGCTTTAGAGCATGAGAAGATTGTGGTTGTTATGTGACTGATATTTCAACACCTCCATGGCACTGTCTTTGAAAATTCAAGTGTGATAACAGTAATACTGCAATAAATGACTGGTGATGCTGTAAAATTAACCAAATCTGAATTTTGGAGCAGCATATAGAGAACATGTGAAGATCAATACATTACCACATATGGTAACATGGTAAATACTGTGTATAAATACTAATATAAAAAGTTCCAGACTGATACAGAGACAAAAGCATTGATGTTAATGATTTCGACTTACCATTGGCTGTTTTTACTTGTTTAAATACAATGTCTGTTTACATTTATCAACAAATATTCTTAAAAATTGAAAAAGCCAGATTGCTGCGAAAGAATGATGACCAATGATGACAATCTTTGACATTTTAATAGTGTTATGAACGAAAGCAGATCGATAAAGTTGGCAAGCACAGCAGTCAATAAAGTCCAGCCTCTGTTATCTTCTCTAATGTACCGTAATGACAAAAGTTAGAACTTTCTCTCCCTCTTACTATCTCTCTCTCAGTGGACCTGTCCTGGGGCACAGAAAATCAAGATCAATGGGGGGTATAACTGAAGCCATCAGTCTTGTCATGTCAGAGGCAGCTGAACATTTTGCGTGTGAATCATTTTCATCAACTATGTGCTCATGTATGTGAATGGATATGTGCATGGTTGAGCAGAAGTCTGAATATGTGCAAGGCCATTTGTAGTACCTGGTTAACTTAGGTCAATGAATGTGTGTTTGTGAATATATGGACAAGTTGTACCAGAATCTGAAGGCGCTATTCAAAATGAACAACTGATGTTTAGAAAGCTTGTCGGAATGGTTCACAAGGCATCTGTACTGGGATCCTGCAGGTCACAATTACAGATTCACATGATCTACAGGTTTAGTGGTCTCATATGAAGGCTATGGGCATGAGTGAGCAGTCAAGTATGAAGCTTGTGGGATTAAGGAAAACCCATTTAATTGACATTAAGAATTTATAAGAAATATAAGATTTATTCATAGTTCTTGTCAGGATTAGGGCTGCAAAACTACAGGAATTTCCAAAGTTCAGAAAACAAACTGGAATTAACAGGAATATATGTGAATCGATGGGAATCGAGCATAATTTTGGTTAAAACAATCAGACTTAAAGCTAATTTAGCTGAATGTTTACCCTGTATTATGCAGTAATAAATAAATAATACATTAGGTCACAGGTATAATTTTTTTAACCGTATAAAAAATGCATGTCTGTTTATAACAAAACAAAATATTTACATTTATGATTATATATGATAGTTTGCATTAATTCCCCCAAATCTCCATCAATAATTCCGTCAATTCCCATACAATCCCATTATTTCCCAGTAAATCTTGGAATATTTTCAAAATACCCAAAAGGTCCCATGGAAAGATTCTGGAAAGATTTGCAGAAATTCATTGCAAAATCATACACCTCTGTTCAACCCTCGCCAGGATTACTGTACGCCAGTTTAAATTAAGGCAAGCGTTTTAGGTTCAGTTCAGTTCAGTGTGTGCAAATACAAATGATAACTACACAAAGACAACACTATTCTAGTTTACTACACACCTTGGGCTTAAATTTAGTTCCAGGTAGAAATATTTGGAGCATGACTAACATAGACTAACAGAGATAGTGGCACTGTTCTGAGCTCGAACACTTCATGCATGTAAGCATATTTTAGCTGCTCCAAACATCTGGCCCAGTCGGTCCACACAGAGAATTACAGAACAGCAGCAATACAGAAAGCAGATTGTGTTCAACATGACCCATGTCTAGTTTAAACAATGTCAACAATTTCAGAAACATGAAACTGTATGACTGTAGTCAACATAAAAAAAGGGTTTATATTATCAAATCATTTTAGAATCCATCAAATTCCTTACGTCCTATTAGCATTCACACTTACTCACACACACACACACACACACACACACACACACACACACACACACTGCATCAGGAGGATCTATAAGCATATGAACGAGCATTAATACAGACAGCTAACACACTGCAGGAGGACAGGCTCTGATCTTTACTTGAAGACCCAGCTATATTAAAGTCTCTGGCAACTAAGACGTAGCAAGAAAAAAAAATTAAAAAATTAAAAAAAGTCATTAAAAATCACATTAGCTTTGCTGGTCGTTGCTATGGTAGCAGTAAAGTTAGGAAACCTTAGAAGGAAAAGGTGGTTGATGAATAAAGAAGCTCAAAGCACACAGATAATGAAGAACCAACATCCAAAATGTGCTTTCTTCCCACTAATTCAATTACATTTTTCTATAGTCTAATTTATTATTTTCATTTTAATTAAATTTATTCAAAGAAGCTTTAAGAGAATGAAATTACAAACATACTAAACAATATCGGGGCAGTAGTGGCCTGGTGGTAGGGTGCTGGATTACTGATCCCAAGGTTTGGGTTCAAGCCCCACTAACGAGATGTCACTGCCGTCCACCCCAGTGCTGTATAACTGGGTTATCAAATGCTGGCCATGTTTCTCACTGTTTATGGTGAGAGGCATGTAAAAGAACCATTGCTGTTTTTCGTCAAGAGTGAGTTGTCCAGGGTGTACCCTGCCCTTGCCCAGAGACGGCTGAGATTGGTGCCAGCCTCCCCGTGACCCTAATTAGGATTAAGCGGTTCAGAAAATGAATGAATGAATATACAATATTACAAATTTTTGTCCCTGTTATGCTATGGCTCTGACATTAAACTAGATAAGAAAAACTACAGTAACTTAAAATATTACATCTCAGCCTAATTCTTTGCAATACCAACGCAAGATATAAAAATGCACTGCTGATTTAAAATAATAATGATATTAATAATGAGACAAAAGAGAAACTCTGAGAAAATAATATTCTGAACCATCCTCCTAATGATGCAGTAAAAAAATTCTTGCTGTGTTCTAAATTAAATATTTGTCATTTTATTAAATCTATCCTTTTTAGGTGGCACAGTGGTAAGCATATTCACTTCACAGCAAGATGGTCCTGGGTTTGAGTCCCCGGCAAAGGCATTTTTGTGTTGAGTTTACGTCCTCCCCATGCTTGTGTGGGTTTACTTCAGGTACTCTGGTTTCTTCCACAGCCCAAAAAAATCCACATTAGGCTAACTGGCTGTTCTAAATTGCCCCTCAGTGTAAGCGTGAGTGGGAATGGTTGTGTGTGTTGGACCTGTGATGGTCTGGCAAACTGTTCAGGCTGTACCCTGCCTGTGCCCAGTGGTTGGCTGATATAGCCTCCTTAATAGGATTAAGTGGTTTGGAAATCAAGGGAGTGAGTTCAACATTCTTTATAAGGGTGATATGGTGGCATAGTGGTTAGCAGGTCCTCACAGCATGAAGGTCCTGCATTTGAGTGCCGGGGCAGTAAGTGTGTTTCTGTGTGGAGTCTAAGTGGCTGTTCTAAATTGCCCCTTGATGTGTGTGTGTGTGTGTGTGTGTGTGTTTGCCATGTAATGCCCTTGCAAGCCGTTCAGGGTGTACTCTGCCTACGCCCAGGGTTGGTTAAGATAGGCTTCAGCCTCCCTGTGACACTAATAGGATTAGGATACTCTTTAAAATTGTGGAGCAATACGCAAGTGTATAGTAGCATTAGTTTAAACGGTTTTCATTTGTTAGACCTCTCTTCGGATACATTATTTAAAGCAGAATTAAAATAAGTAAACGGTATTTAAATAATGTATCTTGTTTTGCTATGCTGAAGGAGAATGTAACGTATCCCGTGGTGTGTTCCGAGCCAGGTCAGAAGAACTCCCACAGACGCAGAGAGCAAATTGAGCCTTAGTGCAGACATTCTCACATATTTCAGGTGTCACATCCCCTCAGGGTCCTGCTGGGACATTGTGCCTTCGCTCCTAATCTGCTGCGAATCAGAGCCTTGGGCACAATTCAACGCTATTGCACACATCTCTGCAATAAGGTCCACAGCTGGCTAAAAGAAAAGACATTATTAACCAATCTGTTTACTGGACATAGTTTGAATATGCAGTTATATGCACTGCATTTTATCTAAGTACAGCTGGTATTACAATCAGTGGATTATTTGTAATAAAAGAATATACTATATGTGTATATACTTGTATTCATACCAAATAAAAATGTTTTAAAAACAACTTAATATGCTAAAGTCAGCCTCGTTTATCAGTCTTTCAGTAAAGCTGTGCATAAACGGATTGGAACAATTTTTAGATCCAAAGATCTTTGCCAAATTTGATAAAAGCAATGCTGATTTCTTTTGTCTCCACATTGAGAAATGCCAGAGAGCTGAAATTACCAACTGTGTTCACATCACTGCTGATTTACTTTTAGTGACACCAACAAAACTCAAACAGTAATTCCTTTAATAATGCAGCTCAGCCTTCATGGCATGTCATCTAACTCTTCCCAGTTTTATAGAGTGGCATTTCTTTTTGAGTAAGCTCCCGATTGAACAGCTAGTCTCCTGTGTATTAGTTATGAGCTGATTTTAAATTACATTTTTTCAAAACAAGTAACTAAGTTTCACAAAAGTTTCACAGAAACATACAAGCTGTGGGTGACTCACTTAAATTAATAAATGAGTAGCTCAGATTAATTCATCCTAATAAACGAGGCACAGCGAGTTAAGAAAAAGATAAAGAGCTGATTGGTTTTCTTTTTTCAGAATAACAAACATTAGTATATACTACATGATAAGACGCCAGTTAACCTAATGTGCATGTCTTTGGACTGTGGGAGAAAACCAGAGTACCCAGAAGAAACCCACACAGGCATGTGGAAACCATGAAAACTCCACACAGAACCTTCTTGCTATGAGGAGGATGTACTAACCACTACACCACAGTGTCGTCCTCCATAAAAACTAAGTTTTAGTTTTCTTTTCTTGGTGTTGCATAGTATAGAGTAAAACTTGTAGTATAAACTAAAACAGGCTTAGTGGACGTTGAATCTACGTTCCTTTTCTAAGACTATTCAGTAACAACCACCTCACCTCTGGTAGATGACTGGTGGAGCAAACACATGCAGACCTTTCGGGTGGCACCAACTGGCATATATAATGTCACATGCATCTCCCAAATTTAACTTTTCGCGGGAAAACTATGCGAAATTGGTAATAGCATTTTAGTTTAAATAACATAAATTATTGTTGTAAAAGAGGGCCTAACATTAGGTTAGGTTACGTTACCTGAATGACTTGTTTATGCTAATACAACTAATAACATTACTACTGTCATGACTATGTCACTATGTCATTAGTGGAGAAATGCAAATTTAAGTCTTCAGACCCACGCATACTCTGTCGAACTTGAAGATGAAGTTGAACTACTAATTATCTAAACATATGATTCTGCTACTCAGTGTCTTGCTAAACTAAATAACTTACTAAGACCAAGCACACACTCATGGACTGCAGACAGACAAACACACATACAATTTCCTGCAGAACGATTACTGGCGCGTCACAGTACCTTCAACGTAGCTCAAACGAAAGGTAATAATGATTAAATATCCACCCTAAAAACTCAAGAGGATGCTTATATCAAATAAAAATTAAAAAATAAAGTGTACATTAAAAATGGGGAAAACAATTGTTTGCCTCAGGTTCAGTAGATAGCACTGAATAGCTCCCTCGACGTTCCTTCTCAGGAAATATTCAATGCTATCCGCCTGGTTCCACTTAAGAAAAGAGATTATTTACATTATTTATGAAAAAAAAAATAGCTTTGCCACAAACTTGACAGTCACTTGAAGACATTTTGTATAAGTTATTTCAGAATCTCTAACTTCAGGACATTTCATGACAGTTGTAGAAATGCCTACATACAGCTGTCTGCACAGCATTTTAAAAATGTATATTCTACTGACAGAGCTCCACTAGAAACAAGACAAAGGCAGACATTTATCTCCAAACATTTTCATTAGCTATGCCAGTGCAAAGGTTAGATACAAAACTTTTTTTTTTTCCTTTCACATATTCAGCCTTGTGCTTGCTAATGAGTAAGAAGTGTGGGGTCACGCTGAAGTGGTGTATGGAGCATGTACCCTTTTGAGAGTAAAAGGTCAGGGCTCAGAGAATGCAGCTTTTCTGTTTCGCAAAAGATTACAGTCTCTGCTACTGAACTCCTTATGGACAGAGATTTTACTGTATGATGAACTAAAGCAACCTGTTCATTCAGTTTATTCTTCTACATGGGAACGATACACTTGGAATAATGTTGTTATTAATTAGGTTACTCAGTCACTCAAGAGCTGACCACGTGTCATCGTGAGTGTGTTAGGGACGCTGTAAGCTTTAAACCAGGAGAAATACCATTTTTAAAAGCCAATAAATAATTCATAGATAGACAACCAAATCGGTAAAAACATAGGATTTCATAGCTTTCCAGCACCGGATATTGACAGAGTTTTCAAACAGCACCAACAACTCATGTTTTACACTCTGCTCTTGTTCTGTAAAAGTGAATAACAATAATTTCCAACATTGTTAGCAGGAAGAAAAACGTTTCATATTGTCCTTATTCCAATCAATAATGAATTATATATTTGATCACGGAGATAGAAAAAAACTATTCAGCTTCAATTTTTATAAAGCTCATAAAAAACTGCAATCGAAGTCGAGAGTACAAAAGAACAATGGCATAGGGGGAAGAGACAATCCTCCCAACATCCCCTCACCTGTGACCACAGTCTCCATGAAAAGCTGAGCATATTAACTGCTGAAATAAATAGAATTACTAAAACCAGCAACTAATGGGCAACCGTTTAGATATTTCAAACAAAACATATTTTGCCGTATTCTCCTCAACTCTCGGGCTTTGCAGTTAGCAGCACACATGATCACAGGTGCAAGAACAATTATATATAGGGCCAAACACATACCACAGAACTTTGAGAAAATTAAATCAATGAGAAAAGTGCCTGAAAACTGATGTGAAGACTAATGCTTTTCTATAAATTGTGCTTAGTTGATTCTGTTTCAAAGCATCTCTATAATACATTAGTGGCATTTTTACCTCAACCAAGGAGGTCATGTTTATCCACAGTTTGTGCTTGCTTGTTATCAGGATTATGCAAAAAGTTGTGTGAGTAGTTACAACCAGAGCTGAGGCTTTGGCCAAGGAAGTCTCTATTAGGTTTTGGAAATTATTTGGATTTTGAATTCTTGACTAAGTAAACTTTTTAAAGGATTCGTTAACATTGTGAGTTAGGATGCATTTTGACATTTTGGTTCATAAGGGGGATTGCTGAGCCTGGCACAGGTTTGCACTCTCTGGGTACTCTTGTAACGGTCATGAAATAGTTATCTTAGCTGTACTGTACTCAAACCAGGTTTGCTAAATTACTCTAGCTATGTTAGCATCAACTAGCTACTTGCATGACTAACTAAAACACGAAGGTTGCTAACTTAGGGGTAGATTACAGAAATGCAAATGTGGAAAGAATTGCACCCTTATTCGGATAATAACCCTTTTAACTTGATGTTCCATAAAATGATAATCTGTGACGAAAATATTAAGATGCACCTCTGGGTGAATATATACAATATAGTTTGTACAAAAATATATAAATCAATCAATCAAAAGGAGAACTGCTTCTGGAATGCCAACCATTTAACTCTTAGCACTACTTTAACATTTCTAATCCAAGAGTATCTATAATTAAAAAGCTACTAAATTAAAAGGCATCCATTTGAGAAAATGAATCATGTCTGCTTGTGAGTAGCTTTGGAAGAATGGGCCTTGAGCAGAAATTCAGATGGAGTGAGTGGGATTAAAGGAATGGGCTGTGCTCCTACTACATGCAAATTGCTAAAAATGCTCACCCAAAATCAGATTATCCAGTCTAATGAACTCGGCTAGCACAGTGACATCTGCATTAGCCAAAGGGTTGTGGACACCCCACTATCACACCCATGAGCTCTTTTGAATATCCCATTACAGGTTTAGTGCCCTCTTTTCTGTTATATAATGACCTCATCTTTAACATTCTGCCATAAGAACATTGGTGAGGTTAGAGACTGATGTAAGATGAAAGGAGAAGGACTGAGACACAGTCTACTTCCCAAAGGTGTTCGGTGAGGTTGAGGTCAGGGCTCTGCAGCCACTTAATTTTTTTTACTAACTTCGGAAAACCATGTGTATACTATAGCCCTTACTATGTGCCCAGGAGCATTGTCATGCTGGAACATGTTTGGGCCCCTTAAGGTTAATATTACAGGACACGAAGGCATCCTGTACAACAGTGTGCTTCCAACTGTGTGGTAACAATGCTACATACGGGTGCTACATATGGGTGTGATGGTCAGATGTCCGCAAACGTCCCCCACGTACTGGACAGATTTGTCACATGAAAAAAAAAAATTGGTCACATTATCGGGGGAAGCTTTACGTCATACAATGTCCTCGTGCCTGTTACACCTTCTGGCTCTTCATTTCAGTCATGCTGTTTCAGCTAGGACTGCCAGACTCCCAACATGCATTCTGATTACAAAATAAAAATACCTTTGACACCAGTGCAAGATAAAAGCAAATAACAAATAATATGTTCTCCCAGTCAAGCACATCCTCCTGTCAGATGTGATGCCAGGGCCAGCTGTTAACACACTTCTTGTCATGTTGTTCCTCCTATACACCTCGTTTATCCTGATGGTCAATGACTGCTTGAAATTTCTACACATTGTACCTGCTGTTATTGACAGTTATATGAACAGACTAAAACTCTGACCTACCCAAAAACAATTTGTTCCCAAAACTGACACTAGCTACAGTGGATAATCTGATCTTTACATTCGATTTATACCTAAAGCTGTTTCTGTGATAATAAAGATGCTGTGATGCTAAATTAAAACCCTTACCAGCCTGCCAGGCAATCACAGGGACAACACACAAAACCATTCACACTCACATTCACACAGGGTGGGAGGAAACCAGAATACCTGGAGGATACCCATGCAAGTACAGAGAGAACATGAAAACTCCACACACAGATCACCATTCCATGACTTAAACCCTGGACCTTCTTGCTTGGTAATAAGGCAGACATACTAATAATTATGCCACCATGCCACCCTTTGCCCTGTATTATTCCAAATATTTTTGGTGGAAGTGAAGTATATATACAAAATGACATTTCAGCCATTGGATGCCTAAGCAGATGGGGTAGAATCAGCTGATTCAGGTGGGGATCTGGCTCTTGAACCTTTTGTAACAATCATGTAGCACAGATTGCGAGGCATAGGAGCAGCACTGAATTCTGTCACTCTCTTTAGAGTAAGTTCGTGTATCCCTTCATGCTCATCAGTTTATTTCAGTAGACATGCAGGGGGGGGGGGGGGGGGGGGGGGGTGTTAACCCACAGTGCTGTCCTGAAGTTAAATATGAATTCATATGGTATCCACTGAACTGTTGCTAGCTTTTCTATTGTTAAAGAGTGTTTGACAATAGACAATGTTCTGTTCTGTGTGCTAAACTAAAGTACTATAAAATAATTTTCATTATTTTGAAAGTAGGTTTTTACAATACACAATAGTCTCTAGAGATTACAAAGAATGGTTTGAAAAACAAAAACAAATTCAACGAATTGCAGTTCTGTGGGCGAAAATTCAAATAACCACTCCTTATATCCCCTGTGAACAAAGCACACAGTTTGATGCTGGTTCGAGTGAGAGAACGAGGAAATGTATGGATATGGCAGAGGAAAAAGCAAAGGTTGAAAGGTCCAGACTTAAACAGTCAGTGACATTACAGGGTGAAAGTGCAGCATGTTAGACATATTGATGAAGATCATAGTTCAGTCAACCTATATCCTATACTTGGATGGATGGCTGAAATTGTTGCCTTATGGAGCCTTTAACCAATCACATATCGATTTGGCGAGACCAAGGGCAATCAGACATATCCATGTTAACCTTGACATTTTCATGTCCTTTGTTTGGATGATCAGACAGCATAGTGGTATGAGTGAGCAAAGCACACCTACAGCCACCAGCACAAGCTACAACATGTTTTTATAGATTTAACAGCTGTTTTAATTAACCCATAATCAGGAGGAGGAGAAGAAATTGGGTTGTTTGTGGATATACATACAACACTCTTTTCATGAAGAACATTTCAAGAAAAACTGAACATGTAAGCTAGCTGGCCTGCCTAGGTGAATTAAACATAATGCGAGAACTTATTTGAATGGGCACACTCAACTGTCAACATTAGATTCCACTGCGATAGAAAAGAACATACTGTTGGAACTGAGACACACAAATAACCTACAATAGAGTCATGGAGCTCTTCTTGAGGATTCTGTCTCCAAATAATCAGCACTTTAGATGAGTAAAATGCATTTTATTTCGGTTTTACTGTTTATGACAGTCATTTTATTAGTTAATATTGATGCTTTTGCCAGAGATTATGCGTGTGGCGCAGCTGTAACTGCAGTGCTCGGAGAACTATTGAATTGTGTTAATTGGGTTTTTATAGCAGGGCCGCATGGTGGAGTAGTGGTTAGCTTATTTGCCTCACAGCGAGAACTTCTTGGATTGAGTCTTAGGCTCGGCGAGTGCGTATCTGTGTGCAGTTTGCATGTTCACCCCGTGCTTGCGTGGGGGTACTCTGGTCGCTTCCCACAGTCCAAAGACATGCACATTAGTCTAATTGGCTGTTACAAACTTCCCCTATGTGTGAGTGTGAATGGTTGGGTGTGTGTGTTGGCACTGTGATGATCAGGGTGTACCCAGCCTATGTCTGGAGTTGCGTAAGATAGGGTCTAGCCTCACTGGGACCATAGGTAGACATGAATTAAGCATCTTGGGGAATGAATGAATAGTTTCCCAAAGCAGTGCTTTAGTAATGCTATTTATTCTGGCTACATGTCATGCATGTCTCCTATGCAAAGTTCTGTTATATTGCATTCCTGTATATTGCAGATGGTTTCTATAGCCATTGCATCATTCAGACAAGTAGTGAAGTCCTAGGTGTGAAATGCGTGGCCCACTACTTGGACAAATTGGAACAGGATATATGTTCTTTAAGCTACAGAATTTTCTAGCTGCATATACAGAGGCTTGTGATCTGTTTTCAACATTCAGTGCCTAACAATGGGTATTAATTAAAAATATATTTCTTCTCATCTCCTTTCAAAATTCTCAAAGCACAACTCATCTGATGCATCTGAAGTAGAACAAACGGGCTGAAACTCCACAGTGTTTTGAAATAAAAAAAAAAACTTTTTGTCAGACTGACTCCAGACTTGTGCAGTTCACAGGTTTGTTTACAACAGCAGCCATCTTGATCTTTAATGAAACAGGATATTTGCTTAATGGAGGTACCTGCTCAACAATAAACACGCTGAGCAAAATAAGATTGAAATCATGAACTCCAGGAAGAAGGAAGACTGGAATTCAGCAAAGATGTGCAGGTTGCTGCAGTGATTATTATGAAGTATTCACCCCCTAGGAGAATTTCCTTAGATAATGTCTAAAGTTTGAAGGAAAACAAAGTACTGTTTTTGTGACACAAAATAGTGGGCTAGTCAGATAAAAAAGCAAATATTGGCTGGTTGTATAAGTACCCCTCCTAAACTCTGCCAAGTTACCCTGAGCACGTTCCCAGGGTGCATCTCAAAACACTTGTCATTTCCTTACTTCCCTTTTCCCTTTCTTTGCTGGCCATCCCAAATCTCTTATTTGTGCACCAAGAAGCGAGGATACACAAGACCGGCCTTTCTGGAAGAACTACAAACCAACATTTAAATAACCAAAGGCTCTTCAGTGGGAGAGACTAAGATGCACTGATGCAATGCAAGTGAGGGAAGCGAGGATGTAACTTAAGGGTTTTTGAGATGCACACCTCGTCAATGCTAATAAAAAGCATTTCCAAAATATAGTGAAACCACCACCAGTTCTCCCATCTTTGACTTTATTTTGGTTTGTTTCTTTGTTTTATATAATGACTTCTTGCTACTCATAAAGCTTAACTTTGTTCCATGTCTGGTCTGAAGTTGTCTTGTGAACAAGCTATCTGAAATGTGCCTCTCAGACATTCTCCTGTAAGCAAAGTTGCACTTATGTGATCCTTTTTTCATTTTTATTCATAGTGTAAGTAGGTGGCAGCATTGTATGTCACGGATGGGGCATGTGCATGCTTATGCCCTTCCCTAGTTGGTGGTGGTCGTATGTGATAGTGAGGCAATACTTACCAGGTGGGAAATGGATATGTGTAAATTAGGAAAGATGTTCTAGTTATAGGTTTTGATATGTTTCCAGGATTTTGAGCCAGACATGTTTTGATAGCCCTTTATTCTTCATGGCATTTATGTAAACAACAGAGTTCTACGAAATTCTGAAGCTTACTAGGAGCAGGTCTAGTTATCAGATGACGCGACATTTTCACTGCACACGTGTGCGCTTCATTCAAACAATTATGTAAATTTTGATCATAGCTGGTTACACCAGATGTAATTTGGGGTAAATACCTGTTTCATATTTATAAATAATTTTATTAACTATACATTTCAGTACTATGAGCTATTATTAGTAGCTTCATCACATAAGACACATGACAGAACCAGCTTGTCACTACAGCATGAAAAGGTTGAAAGGACAGTACAGTCCCCAATCCCCAAAGTGATAACAGTGCTAGATATTGGCAGACACTAACAAGCACACAGCAAATATACACCAACTACCTGGTTATGTAACTGAAGCCCCCATCACCGGAAGCCATAACCCTGTTGGATATTGGTGCATCAATCAAAGCCACTTTCTGTCCTTAGCTGGCACAACAGGAAAACCTGTACTGCCTCATGCACATGCACAGACAGTCAGGGCCGTTTAACAACACCGCATTTTCCTAATGAGAACAGGAGCTGCAATTCAATGACAAAATGCAAGAAGCTTGTATTTGTAACAAGACTGTTGTGTTTCCTAAAGATACTGAGAGGAAACATTTCCTGTTTGCTCTCTGTGGTCCTATTCGGGTTTTGTTGCACGGAAGTGAGTGAAATAGATTTTTTTTCCATTTATAATAAAAACCTGGCAAATCAATACGTTTATTTTGAGCCTGTTCTTAGTGCCCATTTTCCCTGAATACCATAAGGGGAAGGTAAAAATAATATAGAGTACTAAAAACTGAATCTACTTCTCTTGTGAACTTAAAGTTAAGTGAACATCAATACCGCATGCATCCATGTTGACACTTGTTTAATTCCACTGAGCTTTCTCAAGAGTCAAGGTTGTCTCCTTTTAGTTATTAAGTTGTAGCCTTAGCTTGCTGTACATCCTTGGCGTTTGAACTGTAAATTTTGTTTCAAAATATGTGATCATGCTCGTGTAGTTGTTAGCAGATCCACCCTACATCAAGAAAGTCCTGGGTTTGGGCCCTAGGCATGGCAAAATTTGGATTTTATATTCTGTAGCTGTGTGCAATTTCTTCTGGGTATTCTGGTTTCTTCCCACAGTCCAAAGACACGTGCATTATGCTAATCGCACGTTTTAAACTGGAACTAGGTGTGAATGTAAGTGTGAATGGTTGCTGGTCCAGTAATGGATCGGTGAGTTTTTAAGGATGTACTCTGCCTTCTCCCAGAGTCGTCTGGGATAGGTTCCAGCTTCCCCGCAATCCAAACTAAGATAAAGTGGCTCGGTAAATAAAATGTAATGAACATCTCAGGGAGGTCAGTACAATAGACAAGAAATGATTTTAAAGTTCGTTAGTTGTTTTTTCCCCCATTTATCTAATACATTTCACATGAAATTAAAACTAGTAATATTTTAAATCCCTAAATTTAATTCCAATAAAAAATTGAATAGTACTATATGCTTGTTTGTACTTGGTATTCAGTATCCAGCGCAGTGTTCAGACAGTACTTGAGTGAATGCACAGTCAGTGAAAAATAGCTTTGTAAATTGTATTCATTAGAGGTTGACAGTGATGTCTGATACGTTGTGATCTGATAGGAACGCTTCAGCAACTGCTCATCACAACCAAAAAGTCATTTCGCTCAAGTCAGGTGCCGGCTCATCTACAGTGGGATTGAGTCTAACCCATTCAACAATGCTAATTTCCAACAAGGTATCATTCATAATTCCATACATTTCAATAAAGTATTCTATCCACGTCACACATTTAACATTGAGGCTGTCATTATTTATTGTTGCCCTGCCCAATAAAAATGTCAATCATGTCATACAGTCTTTCTGTATTTAAATAGACAGAATTTTTTTATCTGTAAATGCTTACCAACCTATTGATTGCTATGACATTTCTCAAATACTTTGAGAAGACTCAGGAAAGAGTAACGAAGTAGTAGGTGTGGTTGAGTCATTGAGATTGCACTATTCAGACGATGAAAAGATGGTGTGTTTATCACCTTGGACGACAAGAGAGGAGGAGAACTAAAGTAAGCCTTCACAAAGTACCAAAGCTGAGATATGGCTAACATTACAAAACAGCCAGTGGTAGGAAAAAAAATAAATCTCACAGCAATTCTTTTCCCATCCCACATCATTGTAGCTTTCGGGAAAAGAGGCTTTTCTGTGCTTCTGGTTCAAAACAGCCAGAGATTGATCATTCCAGTGAGGTGAAGTAAGTTTCGCGTCAAGGGGAAAGAAAGACACAGAGTGCGGCGATTCATTACCAGGTGCACGGACTCTTAATATTAGCCTGCAAACTGCTCTAAATAAAAGGCCTGAATATCTATGAGGAAATTCTAATAAATGGCAGGAGAAATAAACACATATTTCTGTCCCTTGGAAAAAAAAATGTCTTAGACTTTAATTGGGATCATATACTTACAGACAATTCAACTGTTTTAACTAATCTGAAAAATATGCATGTATGTGTCAAAATAAATACATTACGGCCTTGCCATCTCCCTGAATTAGTCTAAAAAATGTCTTTATTACTTTGGTTATGGGAATGAGAGTGTGGTGATGGATTGCTCAATCTATCTAATTCAGTTATGTGAGCAAGAGTGATGGTAGAGCCACAAGGCACATCATTTCCACAGTCGCTCAGTGAACTCTGTACCTACCTGGGGAGGAAATCCACTGAAACGACACAATAGCTCATTTCGAGGTGCACACACTGCAGAAGCATTCTGTAAATTCTGTCGGGGGTTAGGCAGCGCATGCAGATCTATCTCGTTGCAATTACACTCTTGTTTTAATGATGCTGGGGGAAAAAGGAAGTGAGATTTAGTAAAGCACAGACAGCGAAAAATACTATAGCTGAGGTTTATGTTGATTTACTACAATTATGCCAAACTACAGTGCTGCTGCATTGCTTGTAGTATAATCGCAGCGTATCTATTTAAATGAAAGAAAGACTGTACTGCACTGCAGCACCTTCAAATTAACCACTCACCCGACTGCAAATAAGTTAAAAAAGCTGCACGGTGTTAGTCCATGTTACACATCAGTCGCCTGCCTTCAGAGCTGCCATGATCTTGAAAATTATTCCTCTTTTCAAAATGAAAATCAAAGTACTAACATATAAAATAAATAGGTAATGCAGATTGCCAACTGTTTCTTGGAGGCCTGATTAGCATATTTAAAAAGCCAGCAGGTTGTTTTGTTCATTCAGGATTCGTCAGTGTGACTCTGACGGCATGATCAGTGGGAATACCTTCTGGATTAGCACTTTAAGAACCAGCTCATGAACTATTAAATGCCTAACGCTGTGTGTACATAAACAGGTAGGATCATGGAGGTGTAACACATTCACGGGTGGTGTAAGTTGTTTGTTTTGCAAAAGCCTTTGAATCTTGCCAGCAAGTGACAAGCAAAGCTTCTGAAAGCACTGGAAAAACGTTTCACTCTGCACCTGCTTCACGGTATTTAAAATAAAGCTGGCAGGATTTAAAGCTGCGTTTAAATCAAAAATTCTTTAAATAGGGCTTATTTATCTAAAGTGTTTTATTTGTGGCCTCCATATGACTAATAACGGCAGAGCACGGCTGTGGCAGGATGGAATAAGTATCAGATGGATCCCCTCCACAGGGAGCTGGCTGCAGTGCTCCGCTGTTGGCAGTGTTATCGGCACGCAGCCCTGTGCATTTCACCACTGCTCAGAGATAAGTTTGGGCCATGACAAATGAAACGCGGTAGGAGGGAGAAAGAGAAAGGGTGGAAAGAACCTTCAATATCATGCAGGCCCATATTCAACGCGGCCAAAGGCTTTTTTCTAATAAATCACCAAGACGGAGGAAAAATCACCTTAATTTCTTATGCCAAAGACAACACAGAGGAACCACAGGCTGGCACAGTGCACAAAAGTGTTTGAAGATCAAACTCGCTAGATTACATTTCATCCTAAAAATGATTGGGCAGCTAGAAATGGTGGCAGCGCGCCGTCCATGAACCACAACCACTCAGCCAATATGCATATTAAAGTCCTTTGAAAGTCTCTTTTTGTTATTTTTATGCTGTGCGCCATGAGAAGGAGAGGATGAACAAGTACAAAATAGCCCTTCATTAAAAATGTAAACTTCACTTTCTTGCCTCAGCACAGCTGTTGCTCAGGTGTGGACTGTGCTGGTCTGTTTTACTCTCCGATTATGATGTAATCAGTCATCGTGGTGACAGCTCGGTCTGAGGAGGCTCGCAGCATGTTTCCTTCTGCTTTGTTTAAGGCTGGAGCAACCGAGCCTGTCGCAACCTCGACTGATTAATAGAGACCCTTCCATTATCACTCTGTGTGTGTGTGTGTGTGTGTGTGTGTGTGTGTGTGTGTGTATGTGTGTGTGTGTGTGTGTGTGTGTGTGTGT
>JBCNYG010000016.1:3752277-3763979 GCA_039654305.1 Porochilus rendahli | reverse complement strand
CAACGTTCTTCCTGTCTTGTGTGTGTGTGTGTGTGTGTGTGTGTGTGTGTGTGTGTGTGTGTGTGCGCGCATGTGTAAGTGAATGATGGAGACTTCGCCTATGATTTGCATCTGCAGCGTCAGGAATGGATGATTTGCGGTCTGTGTGAATGAGGGACAGCATATGTCAGTGTGACACAGTGCTAAGATGACCATCGGGACAGCTTAATATTTCTAGGGCTGAGGTATATGCTTGTAGGTAATCGTTGGCTCTTGCTTCCTTGTCCCTTTGTGATTGAATGGTTATTATAAACGGTTCTTAAAGTCAAAATGTGATACTGAAGGCCTCATTAATTTTCCACCCTCACAAATCTCAAAACAACAGTTCAAACTCTTAGGACAAAGACTGATGAATCTACTGCAAGTATTTTAATTCTCCTCCACTGGTGTGATTCAGAGACCGGAACTCCACACCTCCAGTGCTTTATGACAGATTGGGCGGTAGCGCTTAAATCATAGGCTAATGGGCCTGTTATGGAAGAATCCGAGCCATGCATCTGGCGCGGCGTGTGGCTCATGAGCCGCTTCATCTGTTACAATCTGTGGAGTGTGGTTATACACACACACACTCACACCCACACACCCACCCACACACACACACACACACACACACACACTAATGTAAAACTGGGAAGAGTTGTTGTAGCCAGAGGAGTCGAGGACAAATTTACAACTTCCGTTTTGCCTGGTGTACCTTCTTACTATCATGCTAACGGACTGTTGTGCTGATATCTGCAATCCCGTGATTCATGGCTCCCAGTAGGAAAAGCTGGCACGTGGCCATCCCAGGGGGCTTCACACAATCATAGAGTAAAACAATACTGCACATCTGGGACACCTCAGGCAAGCTTGTAGCCTGTAGTCCATGTGTAGTGTGACTCCTGAACAAGCTAAACACATATTCTGAAGATTGCTAATGGCTGGTTAATAAAAGCAGCAGAACATTTATTTTAAGTAGAATAAGTCCTGCATGTGTTTAGCCAGAACTGCAAGATAACCCTGGTTTGTCGTCTCTGTGGAACGTCAACTCACACAAAACTATGTTACTTAGAGACTTACACTGTAGGACCTCCAAATAATGAACTACCAGATCAACATCACAGGAGGTATGGGCAATACAAAAAGATACAGCATGATGAAAGCGTCTTTGCACTCGCCAGTCGGTTCTGCAGAGATGTCTGGTCATGTTTTTAGGTTAATAATCCCCGATGGACAGTGATAAGTGTTAATCGTGGAGTATTTTTAGTCTCTCCCTCCTTTTATGATGGAAAGGTTACTCTAGGCTGTTTGTAGTGAGAGCATATCATTTTCATTCAAGTATCCGACAGGACAAAAAAAAGAACCCTATAAAGCCCAAATTAAAATCATAGCTAGATGTAAAGATTGCACTTCTTATACAGAACATCTACGATGAAATCTAGCCAATATAAAAATATAAAGCTGAACAATATTAAAATAAATAAATATTAAATATAAAAAAAAATTAAAATGCTGAAATAGCTTCACGCTTGTGTATTCAAGGTAGAAAAGAACTTAAGATTCTGCAGGGAGTAAAGATACGCCTGTAGGACCAGAAATTTATTCTGAACCAGGCAGTGCCTCGCTGCTATTCTCCAAGGCAAAGAACAGGCTGGGGTCAATTGGAGTGTCATTCACTGCCATTAAATGGGAAAACAGCAGGCAATACTCCCTGAGTTCATGGCACTCAGTGGCACACAGCATTTAGCACTGGGATGTGGAATAAATGGAAGACTTTCGAACAGAAGCAGAGAAAAGGTCAGGGCAGTGTCACTCACTTGGTCTATCAGTCAGGTAGGTGGAGGGATGTTCATTTTGACAGAGGCCTTTCCCACATTCTTATTTGCACCAGAAATGCCTTATAAACCCAGGAAATTATTCAATATTAATGTATTAGTTTGCAGGAGGATGAAACGGTGGTGTAGTGGTTTGCATGTCTGCCTCACAGCAAGAAGGTATTGGTTCGAGTCCTGGGCTCGGCAAGGGCATTTCTGTCTGGAGCATGCGTGTTCTTCCCGTGCTTGCATGAGTTTCCTTAGGGAACTCCTGTTTCCTCCCCAGTCCAAGACATGCATATTAAAGTAACACACTGGTTGAAATTGCCCCTAGGTGAAGCCTGAAGGGTTTTGTATGTGTGTGTGTTGGTCCTGTGATGGACTGGCATGTCACCTTTGCCCAGCGTCAGCAATTCTGCTAATGAATGAATGAATAATCTGCCAGACCATGTGGAACACCAAGCTGTGTAAGAGTACACTATAGAATACCCTAACAGAAAAAGCAGTAATGGACTTATAAAACACTGGCAGTGCACTGACATATATTCCTTTATACCCCAGCACTGATAAAAGCTTGCATCATAATACGTGGATTAGCACCACTCTGATATTAGTTTGTGCTATAATGTGAATTATTTATAATCATATCTGTATTCCAATACATTTCTGGAAAAAACTGCACTGAAACTTGTTTTAAATTCTAAAACATATAAAAAAAATCAGTTTCAGAACTTGCAATACTTTATGCTCATTATTCCAATGCAGTCATGTCGTTTCCCGGAGTGAGTCACATTACACATGCTGCTAATCAAGAATGTGCTGTGAAACAAACCACATGCATATTAACAAGTGATTAAGGAACAGTTAAGTCGAATCCACCTGGTTTTCTTTTACACCCCTGTGTGAAAGTGAGATGAAGGAGTGAGGTGTATTACCCTGCATCCCTTTCGGTAATCCAAAATGAAACCACAAATTGTACAAAACATTGCTGACACACATTCTAACTTTCACCATTAGCTTAAAAGATGGCAACCTGGCTAAAAATTTAAAATATTACTCCCTCAATGTGCATGTCTTTAAAATGTCGGGAAAAAAACGAAATACCGACACAGACATGAGGAGAGCATGTAAACTCAAACCCAAGACTCAAACCAAAGGGCCTTCTTGCTAAGAGGGAGATGTGTTAACCAGTATGCCTCACCATGTAAAACATTTAATTTAATACAGACATTTTGCATGTTTTTGGACTGTGCGAGGAAACCGGAGTACCCAAAGGGAACCCACACAAGGTGAAAACACGCAAACTCCACACAGAAATGCCCGAGCCCTTGCTGTGAGGCAGTGCTGCCCATTTCGATGCTTTAAAATGGTGAAGTGAATAACACTGATTATTCCAGCCATACTCATGGATATAAGCAATCATACATTCTGATTGGCTTTTTTTTAATAATTGAACTTTTTTTCTACTACTCACAACCTCATTAGCTTGCTGAAAGGAGCAAGCCTCTAGTCCTTGGCACCGCCTGATGCCGCTAATCAGGGATGGGGACAAAGCATAAGGGTGGCAAGCCTGGTGGGACATAACGCACAAAGTGAAAACTACATTTTTTGTATAATAATAATATTTGAATCAAATAATAACAATGCTTTATATTTCACAATGAGGTGAGCATGGACAGAATAAAACAGTGATTCCTTTCAGTCTCCTCATCAGATAATGACTGATGGTTTGACGCTGTGCACCTTGCCAAGCTATCAGCGCTTGTCCGACTTGAGCTTCTTGAATAACTGTTAATTATCTCATTACAGTGGCACATACCAAGCAGTGGGAAATATGAGGCAAAAAGTGAACAGTCATTTCTCGAAGTTGATGTTTTGGTAGCAGAAAAATGAGCATCTGAGTGACTCTGACAAGGACCACACTGAGATATCTATACAACTGGGTCTATTTATCTCCAAAACGGCAGGTCTTGTGGGGTGTTCCTGTGATGCAGTGTTAAGTACTCACCAAAGGTGGTCCAAGAATGGACAATCAGTGAGCTGGCAAGAGTGTCACGGTTTCCTGACACTCAATGATGCGCGTGGGGAGTGAAGGCTAATACATGGTCTAATCCCACAAAAAAGCTACTGTTGCACAAACTGTGTATGGGGCTGGCTAGCAGCAGACCAGCAAGAGGTGGTAATGTTACGCCTTAACCCAAAACAAAAGATCTGTTACCGAGGCTGATGGGAAATGACTTATAATTACTGCAGTAATGAAAAGGATGACAGGAACTAACTTGTTTCGAAGACCTTCCAATACAATAAACATAACCTGAAATATAAACATGTGATGTGCCATTCAGTTATAAATGAGGAATCAGACTTGGTATGAGGACTAATTCGCATGTTGCAGCAGCTGTTATGTGTTAATGTTATACATGCTGTCATATCGAGCTATGGCAATAAAGCCTTTTATAGTTTTGCTTAAATTAAGTTAAACATTCATTCATTTGTTTGCTGAACCGCTTTATCATACTAGGGCTGCAAAGAGGCTGTAGCCTACCTCAATCGACTCTGGGGGAAGGCAGGTCCTGAAAGCTTGGCAGTCCATTGCATTGCCAACACACACAACTACTCACATGCTCACCCA
Organism: Porochilus rendahli; assembly: GCA_039654305.1. Classification (NCBI taxonomy): domain Eukaryota; kingdom Metazoa; phylum Chordata; class Actinopteri; order Siluriformes; family Plotosidae; genus Porochilus; species Porochilus rendahli. The sequence goes on along the minus strand of JBCNYG010000016.1, from coordinate 3,759,515 downwards.
CACCTAGGGGCCGTTTGGAACAGCCAATTAGCCTAATGTGCATGTCTTTGGACTGTGGGAGCAAACCGGAGTAACCTGAGGAAACCCAAGCAAGCACTGAGAGAAAAATGAAACCCCACACAAGAAACACCCTCGCACTCAAACCCAGGACCTTCTTAGTGTGCAGCGCCCTAAAGTTAAACACTGTAGCATCCTTCAGTTGTATGAGTTGTTTGGACTAGAATTAGAATTGCCCAAGTTAAGTTTTTCAGAAGATGAAGACATTTATGTAAATGTAGACTGATAAAAAATTGACCATACAAATCTAGAAGTGGAAGTTCCACTTGTATAATACTAACATGTCCTGTTTGGAAAACCTTCTAGATTTTGAGCAGTTTAGTCCAGCGAGGAAGTAATTTGCATCCTGCATCGGGTTGCCATTTGCACTTAAATTCATGATTACCAGCACTGCCTCCTCTAGATTTCCCTTGTTCACAGGTGTCAGGATCACCCATCGATGCTCCACAGACATACAAGCTGCATTTTACACTGTGCTCTGCAATGGGAAATGCAGCAACGGACCAGACGGTTTCCTGACAGTGGAGACAGGACATTGGAGAAAGGGTGCATCAGGGGACAGCTGAGAAGAAGTCAGGAGAAAGCAGTGCTCCGTGCAATCACTGACACAACTGCACAAGCAGATGGACTCGCTCATTAAACAAGCACCAAATATTGCACATGAAAGGCAAAAACAGGAGGATCAGCTCAATATTGTTTAGAAAATGCCTCACTGTTTGAGTCAAGATGTGTCTGACGAGTGTTGGATCATGAAATATGCAGTGTGAGTGGTTTTTATTTTACACTTTTAAAAGCCCATGCACATGAAAAACATGACATTCTAATTATTATAAAATATATATACAAAAAAGCAGTTAAAATGCACTAATAAAACATCATTAGTATGGGGTAATATGTATTAATCAACATGATTTAATGATGTTGTAATCACCCCACAAGCCGGGTTCCTCTGCAGAAAAGAACAGTTATATGAAATTACTCTTCTAGTATAATATAAATGCCAAAGGGATTCTGTGAAAATAAAAAGGCCAGGAGAATTTCAAGTCATCAGATAATTTATATTAGGTTCCAGTTAGAATGGCATATTCTGTGAAATATTCTGATATCAATCAAAAATAAAATAAAATAAAATAAAAATAATAAAGAATACTGAAGAGCAAGTTAATGGCCCCAGGTGCAAGAACCCCTGAGAAACCTACGAACAGTCAGTGATATTGGAAAGAGATAGAGATTGGAATTTTGTGGAATGAGAAATTTGATTTCTCAGCATGGACATAAATCAATAAGGGCATATTAAATGCATTTTACTTGTGATAGGTCTGTTGGGCAGTGTAGCCCTCATTATTGAAGAACCAATTACTTTTGTGCAATTTATTACAGACGATGGCATTTAAATGTACATTTCAACGAGATAATCAATGTCAGGTTTTTTTCAGATTGCATAAATGGTCGTTAATTACATTTGAAACGGATAACTTCCAAAAGCTTGCACGCATAAATGACATTTCACACAAATGATTGAACAGAAGGCAGAGCAAATTCACAGCTTTCTGCTCTGCTGACAGGAATATTAATTATCTGTGCAGTGCAAAAGAACATGAAGTGATCGCAGACAAGCAACATAAGTACTGTGTACAAAACCATGACTTCTAATATAGAGCATGAAAGGTGAAAAGACAAAATCAAATGTATGAAATGTATGAAAAATATGAAATTTCAGGTTTTGTGAAACATTCACACAAAGTTACGAACAATATAAAATCTATAAATAGGCATATCTTCACCAGCTACTGAAAAAAATGCAGGTATCGTATAGTATTAGGAAAATGCAAAAGTGAAAAACTCCTCTGTACAATGGTGGAAAAGTTGCTAACTGTTATGTGTCACTACATTATGGGTAATATTTTTTTCTTGTTAAAAAAAAGTGTTTTTGTTGATCGTACAGTATAAGCATGTAAAGCAGCTGTGAAATCTAATAACTAGTGCAGTGCAGCACTGCTGTCAGAGCTATGCTGTTAAAGAGAATTATAAAACCTCTTCAGATCGATCAGACTCGAGAACTCAAAAGAGGTGTGGTATTTTAAAAAAGTACTGCTAAAATCCCATTAAATAATAAATACTGTATAAATGAATGAAATGGATTGGAAATACAACAGTGCCGCTGAAGGTGGGTAGGACACATGATCCACAAGCCACCAATATTAAAAGGCCTCAGATGGGGGACAAGGAAGGGACAAGGGACAAGAAAGAGAGCCATGCTGAGGAACGCCTGATCTATGCCAAGAAGTTGGGCTACAGTTGGAGGGACCTTGTTGGCAGCCTATGTCCCAGGAGGGGTAATATGTAATAGTAGTAGTAGTAGTAGTAATAGTAGTGTAAATAAACACAATAATTGTACATGGGAATAAGCAGGTAAATAGGCTATGTTAATTTCCAACAAATGTACTTACTAAATACATACATGAAATAAATTTAAACAAATGTTTTATTAACAATATTTGTATTACTCTATACAACCTGAGAATTGTGCAATCTGACTGGTTCCTCATCTTGGGATAAGTAAAAATTATTCACGAAATGTAAGGTGTATGTCGCTGAAAATTCCTTCCACATTTACTGTTTCTTCCACGTTTGTCACGTCCCATTTTTTGCAGTACAATGGCACCCCTAGTGTGAGGATTTATTACACTTTTTATTTTTTCCACAAATAAGATTTTTAGGTTTGGGTTTATTTCCTCTTCAACCTCCTCCCAAACTCGGATTAATGCTTTACTCAAAATGGTGGACAAAAACTCATGGTTTGCCACAGTCATTGAAATTCTAGCAATTCAACAAAAATGCCTCACAACATAAATACCAAAGCAATATCTCTGTTGTGTGTCTCAATGGAAAAAAAAACTTTTTTCAAACTGTGAATAAATTTCAAAAGCAGTCATAATGGAGAGTGCCTAATTACTGTCTCACTTAAACAACAAAATAAACAATAAATATGTAATCAGTTTTTGTTTTGTTTTTTTCAAATTTTGAGCTATGCAGTGTTAACAGTGGCAGTGACCTGTGCAAAAAATATGTCATTTCTGTTTATTGCTCCAAACAAAAAAATACTAAGGCATACAATGCTTATTTTTACAATAAACACTGTCCGACCCCATCAAATGTTGACTTTAGTGAAGCAAGAAATTCATAAAATGTTATGGCCTGAAAATCGTGTTCTTAAAAACCTAGGTTGCTTCAACCTCGGAGAAACACATTATGGTTATTTGGTTGGTGAATTTCTTTTCTACTGTGTACTTATGTACTGAACTCCAAATCCATCCACAGTATCAACAGGTCAGATTCCTGACACGAGTGCAATCAGTGCGACTTTAGCTGGGGTCAGATTTCAGATTTTTCATCTCTGAGATGAAGACATGTTTAAATAAACTGCTGATTATTTCTGATGATTGCTACAATTGTCTTGTGACTTTATCAACAGACAAAAACTTCACATTCCAATATGTATGACAATATAATATATTCCGGAGATAACCATCCGGAATTTGGAGCAGAGATCTACAGATTTCTCAAAAAAATTTATGACTTTGATTGAGTTTTCCCAGGTGGTGTCCAACAAATATATCTTGGTGTCTCCCTGTTGGTTGTTTCTTGGTGTTTCTTGTGGTGCAGTGTGACAGGAGAAATTAAAAAGATTATTTTAGAATTTTACACTGATATAGTTGGTTTGAACTTCTGGTTGGATGCAGTGATAAAACTACAAGGAGAAGCTTTCAACCTTTTAGGACATATACAGGATCAATTGGTTAAAAAGTGTAACTGACAGTATAATGTATGTAGGTTTGTTGTGTATTAGTCGATCAATTTTTCTGGCACAGTGGAGTAGTGCTTAGCATGTCCGCCTCACAGCAAGAAGGTCCTGGGTTCAAGTCCCGACCTTGGGTGTTTATTTGTGGAGTTTGCATGTTCTCTCTGTGCTTGCGTGGGTTTTCTCCAGGTACTCTGATTTTCCTCCTAGTCCTAGTCATGCACATCAGGCTGAGTGACAGTAGGTGTTACTTTACAAAGAAGTGCTGCAGTATTTGAGTATTTGAGATGAAAACTAATTTCAAAGTAATAACAAAAGTGCTTTCTTACTTTCTTAATAGACTTGTTCATGAATTCTGTGACTTCTCCTTTTGTGAACAACGGGGGGGGCACATCTGCCTTACAGCAAAACGGTTGTGGGTCCAAGTCCCGGGCTTGACAAGAACCTTTCTGTGTGGAGTTTGCATGTTCTTCATGGGCTTGCTTGGGTATCCTCCAGATATTCCAGTTTCCTCCCACAGTCCAATGACATACACATTAGGCTGATTGGCTATTCCAAATGGGAGTGTGAATGGTTTTGTATGTACTGGCTCTGTGATGGGCTGGTGAGCTGTTCAGGGTGTACCCCACCTTCATCCAGAGTCGGCTGAGATAAGCTCCAGCCTCCTCGAAATCCTAGTAAACACATAAGCAAATAAATAAAGATGGACTGCACTTAAAAAGAATGCATGCCTTGCCTTAAAAAAATCCTGAAATAATATATATAATAAATAACTATCCAGTGTCCTCATACATTAAAACTATCACTCATTGATTACAATTCTATACACCAATCAGCCATAATAGCAAACTTATATTCACCCACATTTGAATACATGAGCGCACAGATGCCCATGATTGGCTCGTGTCACTGCAAGTGACAGGGCAGACAGCATACGCCTTTCCTCCTTCCATAAGCTTTGGCTCCCGGCCACAGATGGTTCCTGGAAGCTTTTCTGTTGCACCATTCGAGACCCACATATTTTATTTCTTTTCTAAATTATCGTGCCTGAGTGTACAGGGTAATGTATATAATGGAATAAATGGGTTTTAAATAGTAAAATACTTTCAATATGTTCTACAATTATTAAAATACAATACAACAAATAATACAATGTTTATCTATTCAAAAAAGCAAATGGGGCATGTCGCCGTAAAATGAGTCCAGTGGAGCAGAAGTTCATTCTGAGATACTATAACAATTTGAGACAAGAACATTAACGCGACCCATATATTTTTTTTGTAAATTTGCTGCAAATACATCCCATCAGCTATGATATATGTCTGTCTTCAAAATAATATACTAGACAACAACATATAAACATGACCTTGTACCTCAAATAAATGTATGCTATGCATTAAATTTAATCTACATATAATGTTTTCAGCTGATTAGATTTGAAATATTAAAAAAAAAAAAAGATTAGTGCTAAGTTGATGATAGCACCAATATTTTTACTATTTTCTCATAAATGGCTACACCAAATTCAATTTAAATTAAGTTAATTAAATTTAGATTTTAATAATAATACTGATTTAACAATAAAACTTTACATTTTTGAAGCCTCACTTGTTAAATTTCAGAATTTAATAAGGATAAAACATAAGTCATGCAAATAATACATACAGTATACAAGTTTGTAAAGAAAAAGGAAGAAAAATAAGCCATGTGCCACTGAAAACATTTTATGTAAATAAATAAAAAGGCTATCCATTGCTTAAAGCAGATGCAAGATATTCTGTGGGGATCAGCAAGAAACCTCCCACAATGCAGCATGTGCATTAGCATAAACATTTGCACATATAAAAGCACATGCTTCATAGACCCAGAAAAAAGCTTACTGTAACGATCGAATATCTTCTGATGAGCTGCTGATCCAATTCAAGACTGAAGACAGGTGAGTTTCATCCCAAAGGGACCTGCAGCAGTACCACACTTTTCTCATTTATCATCTTTGTTTGAACGGGGGTTGTTTTTTTCTCTTTTCCTTACCTATTCTTTCCCTAAAAAGTTTTTTCGTCAAGCTTCTAAAAGTCATCAAAAACCAGGGTCCTGAAGAAACCCATCCATCAAACAGCCCCACCGTGGAGACAGAAGAGAGGAAATTGCTCTGATATCACTCCATAGGAGGAGAGCGGCTTCAGCTACATCTCCTGCTGGAGAACACAGGACCCTGCCCTCTGGGTGCTGAGCTGTGAAATTTCAGACACTGACCTGGCAATATCTTAGGCTCCCTACCATATGAGTAAAATCTAGCTAACAGGACCAGGCAACAAGCAGACCGAGATTCAATAAACAGCATTTCAACATGTGGGTAATAAGGTGAGCATGCCTTTTTTTATAAGAATGAAATATTATAGTTCAGATTTATTCATAACTTTCCAGACTGGATTCCCAACTGTTACAGACCCGAAGTCTAGAATTTACCGACTACTACAAAGAGACTCAAATTCTATACCTTCGCACATCTCACATCCTGTGATTAATATTGTAGATGTTTTATTCGGAGTAGTGAAAATATTTACAATTAATTTCTGTGACAAATCTCATTATAAGAGTTGTCACAGGAAGAACGCTAATGAGCTAAGGAAATAATCTGGCTGATCTCAACATGACAGTTTTATCCATGAACAAACCAGTGATTGTAAAAATAGCAATTAATAAAATATCATAGATCTGTACCTTCCCAAAATTTATAGGGGAAAAAAAAAGAAAAACACAACTGGAAAAAAATAACAAAAAATATATATAATTTGATATTTAAGCAATTCTTATACAGATATTAAGATCGTGGTTTTGCAATTTACTAATTGTGTTTAAATGCATAAGCTTATCTGATACAGCAAAAAAAACACAAAGTGTTACAGTGGTGGGTTAGTGGGTAATGCTCTGGATTACTGATTGGAGGTTTGGGGCTCAATCCCCAAGCCCACCAATCTGCCTCTGTTGGGCCCCTGTGCTCTGCCCTTAAACCTCATCTGCTCAGTTGTTAATAAAATGTAAGTTTTTCCAGTTAAAAGCTTCTGCTGAATGCCAAAAATGCGCTAATCGCAATTAAGAATTTTAGGGAGTACAGGTTGACTTTATAAACCAACCAAATGGTAAATGTGGCAAAACATAAAGGTGGATATAAATTTTATGAGAGCAATTATCTGTATAAGCAACACAGTTTGAGTGGGTTCTCTCAAGGTTCTCCGGTTTCCACCCCCCTACAAAAACCATGTCAGCAGGTTGATTACAAATGCAAAATTTCTCCTCAGCGCGTGTGTGTGTTTGTGTGTGTTTGTGTGTGTGTGTGTCTCATTTGAACTATCCTAAACAACCCCCAGCTGCCCTGTGG
>JBCNYG010000016.1:3672243-3682787 GCA_039654305.1 Porochilus rendahli | reverse complement strand
ACCTGAGGGGATGTGCACGAAAGGATCTCTCTTTCTCTCTCTCTCTCTCTCTCTCTCTCTTTCACACACACACACACACTCACACACAAAACACAGAGCTTTACAATGCTGCCAAAATGGTGCCAATTGGGAAGGACTCTCTAATTTAGATTTTAATGAATGGACTATTAATTTATTTCCTTTGTCAGGGGTATTTATAAATCCTGGAGTGCTTCAAAATGTGTGGTCATTAGAAAATTTGGTCTAAAGGTACATTCACATGATACCTGGCATGATACAGATGTGAGCAGATCATATTCTGATATGATTTTCACAATGTCAGTCCGATGTTTCAGCCAATTTTGCCAACACGTACCAATGTTCTCTGATTGCTACCCGGTATGATTCCGATGTTTAATCCGATGTAATTACAATCAATACCAATATCACTCCAACATGTACCGATGTCATAACAGTGTTTCTCTGATATTGTACCAAAAAAAATACAAAGGTTTACATGTGACCATGACTCCCATTTTTTATTTATTACATCGATCACAACCGATGTGTACCGATGTTACTCTGATTTTTTGCACAAAAAAAAACATTCGCAAAATGTTTTCACTTAACCCCTAAATTCTACAGTGTCCTCTGATATTCTCCAACATATACCAATGTTTCCCATCTGTACCAATGTTCTCCAAATTCCACCGAAGTAACATTGGGCTATGATCTGGGCAAAATCAGTATCAAAATCAATATCATGTGAGCACACCTTAAAAAATCAGAAGGATGGTATGCACCAAAGCACATAGCCACTTCAGTTTGTTAAAAAGAAGGATGAGGGGATTTACATGACATGGCGTGTCTAGATCATCGCACATCATGTCTAGATAGTTATCACTTATCATATTACATGCCTATGGCCTGTCTACCCTTCATCAACTCTAAAGCAAAAACAGTTTGTCTGTAAACATCAGGATCCTGATGTTCTGCTGGATGTGTGACTCCAGCTGGAGAGACTAAATCATTGAAATATAGGCCACAGAGTACAGCTCAGATATGCAGATGAGGCAGGAAAAAAAACAACAAAAAGCCGCACCACTGAGAGACTTTTCTTCATCTCCTACACAAAACTACAATTCTATCAGATAAGATTCCACCTCGAATACTGGCTTCTCATCAATTGATGCAGAATATTCTTTACGTTCTCTGCTCTTCATTTTCCCTGCTGCCTTGTTCTTATCATTTACAGTTCAAGTTTAAACAGAATACACCAGGGCTTCCAGCTCTTTTTACCAGCATGCTTTTCAAGGGGGCTGTTTCTTTTTGTCAGTATGTGCTTTTTTTTCCTTTACCCTGATGAAACTATATTCAACATTCAGTGTGATTTGTATGCCATTCCAGAAGACAGATCAACAGAAGAGTAAACACTTCATCTAAAATGAAGGGTGTAGTTAGCTCCTCAGTACTGTAGTGCATTAGGGGTCAATTTCATAATGTGTAACACAGTTCTACATGAAGGCTGATATAAGGGTCTATATCATCGCTCTGTTTCTAATATTACATATTAATGCTTATAAACTAGACTACATACAGCATATTCCATTGAATTTCTGTGTACAGTTCCTGTTCATCTGGTTCTTTATTCTCCATGGATGACCTTTGGACCAAACTCAAAGCAAAGCCCATAGGATGCTAAACAATACATTCCTCGCCAGGTCTGTTGCTATTTCTGAGTTTTTGTCCGAGTAGCAAAAAGAAGAACCCTATGAAAGATGACGGGGTTCTGTTTTTCCTGCCACTTTCAAAAGAAGCTAATTCTCAGACACTATTTTTAGATACTTTCCTATCCCGCAGGTCAGCCACACAGAGGATTACATACGTCTCTCTTATCAGAGCTCCATTAATTTCTCCTTGGAACAAGATATCTAATATGAATACACTATCTAAAGCTTCATTGTTCATTCGTTGTTCCTAATCACTTTCAGCAAATCCATGAGACATTGGTTTGGGGATGCTTGGGGGAAGGGGGGATTCAAGATACAGGTTTTGAAATTACATTAGTGCATTTACTCATCCTTTGCCTTATAATATACAGGCACAACTCAGACAACAGTAATTGGTTTGGTACTTAAAGATTTTAGAAATGTCTGGAAAGAAGATGCAAACAAATAACAATATAAATTCAACAGTCCACTTGCGAACCTTGTAAAGTCAAATTGGTCAGTTTTTAAGAAAAATCGGATTTTTTATAGAAATAAATCTTTTTTGAGCGAGTTTCTCTTCTTCTGCTCTTCTCTTCTTCTTCTGCTACTTTTTAATTTATAACATAAAGTAACTCTTTTTTTTGCAAAACTTAGCAGGTTTTGCAAGTGGACTCCTCAAAAACAGGACTGGTGTAGTTATCACTTCTGCCTCAAAACAGGAAGGTCCTGGGTACCCTGTAACCGGCAAAAGCGTTTCTGTATGGACTTTGCATATTTTCCCTGTGCTTGCTTAGCTTTGCTCTGGGTGCTCTGGTTTCCTCCCACAGTCCAAAGACATACACATAAATTAACTATATTCTAGATTACTCAAAGTTAATCTTCTAGATTACCCAAAAGTATGAATGTGAATGTGATTGTGGACTGTTGTACGTCTGCCTTGGCCCTGCAATGGTGTGGCAAGCTGTTCAGGGTTTCGGCCCATAGTTGGCTGGGATAGGCTCCAGCTTCGATGCGACCCTGAATTAAAAAAAAGCAGTTTGAAAAATGAATGATTAAATGAAATAAGAGGACTGTGCCTGTTATGAGCCTAAGCAACAATCTACTTCATAGACTCGGAATAAAACTCAAAGGGATGTCAAGTTGAAGCTCTTGTGCCTTTCTAATAAGGACATCCGTAGGTAGCATGAAAATAGTACCTCTTGTACAAACTGAACAAAGGGAAAGTGAATGCACCTTTCTCCTCACTTCTCATTCCTGGGCTATATATATTCAGCAGGCTAATTGATTATTGACAGTCTAATTGCATCCCTTGACTCGAAATAAAGTGCCTGTCCTTGCCTTTTGATCTTGAAGGTAAAATTATGAAGATGCCAGCCTAAGTAATTGACATGATGCCAATATTCAATCCACTACCAAAATCAATAGAAAACAGCAAATCAATTTCATTTAATAATAAGTTTAAGTAAAATCCAATTTGGACGGCAAGAAGTTTGTGGGTTTGTTTTGCGCGGCAGACTGGGGCCTTTCTGCGTGGAGTTTGAATGTTGTCACTGAGCCCGTGTGGGTTTCCTCTGGGTACTTTGGTGTCTTCTCACAGTTCAAAGGCATTCAAAGGTGATCAGATTAACTGGCTACTACAACTTGCTCACAGGTGTGAATATGAGATAGAATAGTTATTCTGTGTCTGTGTTAGCCCCACCGTGGTGGCCTGTTCACATTGTATCCCACCTCTCATCACAAGGTCAGCTGGCATTGGCTTTAGTTTCCCCTGTAACTTTGACAAATACGTAGAATAGACGATGGATGAGTGTATGGATAGATGGAGGATTGCAATAGACTTTAACAGTGGAAAATTAGAAACAATAATTTTTTCAAAATTCTGACCCGCTAATGTCTGATATGGTTATTTTATGTTAAAACATTTTTCCATCATTTAAGGAAAGTACAGATCACTCCTGTGAATTTGGATTGCTTGTCCAGTTCTTCCATTAAAACTACATGCAGCAAAACTGATGGCAGGCTAATAAATTTTATCATGTCCTTCCAAACCATTATTAAACACAAGTAAATCACAAAACAATTCGTTTAAATGTTCGGGTCAGTTAAATGTATTAATGTTCTTTGTATTCAAATGCAAAAAAATTAAAAAATTCATTTATTTGCCAAAATCCAACTTCAGTCGCAAAAGTCAAACAACACACAATGATTCACACCCACACTCACACCTAGAGACAATTTGGAAAAGCCAGTTAGCTGAGAGAAAACCAAGAGGAAACCCACGCAAGCATTGGGAGACCATGCAAACCACACACAGAAACACCCTGGCCGAGCCCAGGACTCGAACCAAGGACCTTGTTGCGAGATGGACATAATAAACACTATGACACTGTGCTGCATACAAAGAATGACATGCATAAAATCCCTTGTAAGATGTTGGGCCACCACCAACTGACAGAAATGCTATACACTAATAAATGGTTTACACGCAATAGGTTTTTGGTGATTGTTAGCATTGTCTAACATGCCACTCCCATAGGAATTCTCCTATTGATGTTCAATTGAATTGAGATCTGGTGATTAAAAAAGCCATACGATATGACTTAATTTTCATACTGATCAGACCATTCAGTAAGCCCTTGTGAATGAAGTGATGGAAGAGACTTCTCTCATTAGGAGAGTAATATTTCTGTTTTCGACTAATTTGCAATGACCTTTTCCTCTTAGGGGACATGTAGAACAAAACCATACCAGAAAAATGTCCCTTAGAGCATAACAAAGCCACCAGTATCTGCTTGTTGTTGTTTTTCCACCTAATTTATTCACTTAACCCCTTAGTATGCACACAGTACAAAAAAATAAAAGCCCTGGCAAACACCTTGCACCATCACAACCCAGCATTCCTCAGACATCATGTCATCACTGGCTTTGTCATTAATTTAATATTTGGGCATTTGACCTGAGTCCGACAAGCAAAATGTTCTCAAAGACAGTCAGAACAATGTACTAGTTTAAAGGGTCTGGAATCGGTGCTGTATTTTTCGAGGCCGTGCTTAGTTTCACATGTGGTTTCTCTGGAGAGAAGAATGTGATTAGTAGAATAGAGATGGCCAGCTGAGAAACTTCTCATTGAGTTAACAACACAAAAGCTAACCGTGATAATACAACACAGCAAAATAATAATAATAATAATAATAATGATGATGATGATGATGATAATGATGATGATGATGATGACGATGATGATGTGTCTTCTCAAAACTGGTCCAAAATATTTTGTTCATTTTACATCAGGTTAATGGCCAAGCGCCTGAATTCATTTACATTAAATCTCATTATCCCTTCAATAATACTGTCAGCTGCTGAACATAGTTAGATGTCCTACAGCCTACAAGAAGAACTAATCTATTTTATAGCAGAGTATAACAATAGAGCTGTCAAGTTATTATATAGTTTGACAATAATGTTAAAGATTTATTTTCTGTGTCAAACTGTAGGCACATTGATATTTCCTTACTGTTCTGACTTTTTGGATCGCACACTATCATGCTTAGCTAAGCCTCCACTTTAAAATCCATTATAAAATAACACTAAGAAAGAGAATTAAACAATGCAAAAAGTGTAACTTTGCTTAATTTGATCTCAAACGAAACATAATTCTAACATGAGAGTGAAAGTAGGTGTGAAATTCAAGCTGTAAGAACATGTTGATTTCCTTCAACATGAGACATGCAGAATTGTTTGGCCCTTCTACAGCTGCTTTTTTTTCTCAGACAGTTTTGTTTGATTTTTCTTTCACCACTGTTCCCTTGATAATCTTTGTGAAGCCTTTTCACGCAGGAACATTCTGTAATTAAATCGGTCTGATTTGCTCGAGCTACCTGTCAGTCTGAAAACCAGGACTGACAATGAGAAGACAATGTCATCCTTTCGTGATAATCGCCCACCTCTACTCAAGGACAGGTTGTGAAAAATCAATCAGGGTTATGTGGAGAAGCACAGGGGTTCTTAAAGCAATTGCACAAATTGCTTTATACACCACTTCATAATTGGTGGTGTGGAAGAAGACACAAAAGGGGTAATCTTTATTGATTTTCATTTATTTTCACTTGGCATGTTGCAAATCAAGATTTCGTATTAGGAAAAAATTGCAACCAGGGCTGAATTTGGTGGAAAGTGAATTTGGTGGAAAGTGGAAGCTTTGTCTGTCACTTGCATGCATTTACATTTAAAGCAATGCATTTAAATGTGGTTTTCTCACAATCCCTTTAAATGTATACAAGCGCTTCTCTAAAATCAATCTGTTTAAGCTGGCATGGCCCTAATATTTATGCATTGGATTCAGAGTATAGTACAGTATCACAAATGGACATTACAGACAGTATGCAGCTGAGGGTCATGCCTGAAAAGTTTCTGTTATTTTTATGAGCAAAATCAATTTGACTTGACTGACACTTTCTGATAAGAAACACCTTTGAAACAGGCAACAGAGCAAAAAAATGTACAATTTAAAAATTTCACAGCATTCCAATGAGATCACTTATAATAACTGTGCATTTGTTGTTTTAATACATATACTGGGGAGGGGGGGGTGTCTTCAGATCTGTCTGAAACTTTACTTTCTTAAAGTTAAAGATCTCTTTATTTCCATATACTTAAAGATCTAAGTACAAAATTTTTATCTTGACTTGATGAAATTTCGCAGAGATATAAGCGTCTGTACTTACATGGAACATAAATTGCTACCAAACGCATATTCTGGAGCCTATGTGGATAAAAATTGACATGAAAGCTTATGATCTTGAATATACCTAACAAATATATTTCAAATCGAATGTGTTTGTGTTTATAAATTTCACACATAAATTTCATAAGAAAAGACAATTTTTGTGATGTCATCAATGCGTGGATCCTTACCAAAATTTTAAGGGCACATTCTTTGGTGATCACATACTGAAAATAAAAATTTCAAATTGATCGGTCAAAAACTGTGTATAGGAAGTTGCAAACAGTCAGACAAACAAACTATCTTGACAGAGATAAAATTACTTTAGCTATCAGGAGAGGTGTGTGTGGTACATACAAATCTCCAGAGAAAATAAGCTAACAGGTCAGACAGTGAGTCACTATAGAGTGATTTCCTGATTTAGGTATTATTTTAATATCTATGCCACTGCACGGCAAGAGATTAATGTTAGCGCGTGCATTCCACTCCTGTGTAACATGGTACGCTGGGCCACATTTGCTTTATGAGACACCATAACCCTCATGAGGAACTATTTCATCATTTATAATAGGACCACAGGCCTAAGCTTATTCTGAGATAATGCTATGGGGGACAATACACAGCAGAGAGATAGTGACACCAAAAAGCCACTTAGAATTAGAATATACATCCCATAAATTCCCTCTGGCATCCTTCTATTCGCCCGTATTCCTCACAGCTAACAAGCTATTGTCCCAACAATATTGAAGAAGATGAGCAGGCAATGAGAATTTGTACACTGACTACACAAATGAGACTGCTGTGTTCAGGAGTGTTATGAATACATTTCCCAGCTGAAAACAGTCCTGAGGTGTTTCTGAGATCACTTCTCACATCCTAAGATCTTCTGCATATCACAGTGGTATAATCAGCTACTACCGTCCCACTCTCTCCAAAGTTAATGACTAGCACACAGCTGCTTTCTCTGACTCCTACTGCAGCTTTTTCACAAGTTTGTACAGGTATAAATGGTGTTGGTTTTTGTTCTTGTTTCATCAAAACATGGCCGTAGGACTCCTGTGAACACTGACACAAAAAATTATTGATCTCTGTAAACAGGAAAACTATATTTTGTTTTTACTAATGTGTTTTGATATCAAGAAACAGACAGACCTGAGCTCATAGCATGAGTTATATTAGTCCATTCAGACCACACTTCGAGAATGCAAAAGTTCAGAAAGCTGGCCTGTGCTTGAGCCGAAAAATGGCCCGGACAAAGTTATTGTCCGCCCATCTGCCCGGCCGCCAAGCCTACGACAATATGCCTCCCGCCATAATTGGCTGAGGGGTAAAAACTTTACTGAGCTAATCTTTGCTGTAAAGTACTTGCTTTACTTTATGTGGAATATTAAACATAATAATAAGTAGTGGTTTAGGAAAATAATCAACAAAACTGTGGGGTAGTACACAGAAGCAGCGCTATCTGATTGGTCCGTTATCTTATTAAAAATCTAATGAGTTTTAAAAGACACCATTAGTTTCACAAAGCTTATGCTTTACAGGTTAAGTTCACCTGATCTATCTCTGTAATGTTTAAAATGTGTACAAATCTCAAGCATGGAGAAAAGTGCCAAAATTAATGTTCCATCTCGGGGACTATTTAATGACATCCACCTTGCTTTTGCTGAAAAATCTTTAAATAAGAGTATGTTCTAAAGTGCTATACAACATTCATCTTATACCAGAGCATTTTGTCAGCAATTGCAGTAAGTGCATTTATAATAATTAATATTTATGTTATAGCAGCTTTAAAAGTCACCAGCCGCTCTCCTCAAATTAATAAAATGAACAAACACAGCTCTCTGAACGGATTACTTTCATGACTTTTCATGGTAGAAAACATACTGACCGTCTCTTTACAGGAAGCTTCACGATATCAGTGATCATGTTTACATGTACACATTTTCTCAATGCAACGTGCTATTTGCTGTCTTATTCATACATTTCCACTCATGGCACTTGGTAGATGCCCTTATTCAGAGCGAGTTATACAACTGAGCAGCTGAGGGTTAACCTTCTGATCAGTAACCCAGAGCCTTACGAACTGAGCCACCACTGCCCTGTGTACATGAGTTCACTGATGCCCTTGTGTGGCTGGTGTCACTCTGACTGAAAAGGGAGAGAGATTAATATCATTCTCCTATCCAGAGCATAGAAACCATCCTCAAGTATCCTAACCATTTATATTATTTATAGTAATCAGCAGCTACTCAGAAGCCAACAGTTCATTAATTAACAGTTTTATAATATTATATGAATCATTTGCAATACAAGTTCCTCTGAATTGGCTGTTACTATAGCAACAATAACATGTAATATAAACTTGTGCTTTGAATTATGGCCTGTCAACCTTGCTATGTGGGGTGGTATAACATGTATTACTTAAAAAATACAACAAAACATGTATTGTTCACAGAGGTAAGAAGAAACACCTTTAAAAGCCAACACCATATCATAGCTGCTCTTACAGTCCATTATACTGTATTTTTTGGCGGCTACTTTGTAGTACTATACAACATATGTTACAGCATTTACTTAGCCATTTACAGTGATATATATATATTCATTTATGATGCAGTAATGGCCACAGGGAGAACAAGCCCTAGCAGCTGACATTCCAGTTCTACCATAACGCTGTCCCATCATCTAACCTATAAGCTTTCTCAATGACATTTCTATTAAGATTCAGTTGAGTCAATGAAATTACACTATCATAGCTCCGTTGACATGGTCATTATTTTATCTTTCTACATATCGTGCTCTGCACTGATCTCTGTAGTGAATGGTGCTGACATATTAAACCTGGGACCAAGGTGAACTCCTGATAAGAAAGATTATCATATTAGAGCTGCAGGGACTCAGGGAGCCTCAGAGCAGCAGTACTGCTCTGTATAGATTTCAATTACATACAGTAGAACACTCACATGAATGTTTAACCTCACAATTAGTTCGATTTCTCCTGAGTATACACTCACTGGCCATTTTAATAAGAACACCTGTACCCCTGCTTATTCATGCAATCAGAAAACCAGACAATTATGTGGATGCAGTGTAGTGCGTAGGATCATGCAGATACAGGGCATGTTTTCCTTATGTTCATATTCATAAACATCAGAATAAGGAAAAATGCTAATCTCAGTTACTTTGAGCTGAATGTTGGGGCAAGTGGGCCTGGTAGAATTTGTCAATTTCCACAGAGAATAGAAGAAGGAGCCCTTATGTGTCACACATACATTGCAGAATGGTGAAATTCGTTTCTTCATATATCCAAGCATGAAGTTGGAATTCTACAAAGTTGGGGTCAGATTGCAAAAGTAAGCCAAGGCACCCCTTAAGCAGAAAGCGTGAAGGGCCTTGCTCAAGGACCCAACAGTGGCAGCTTGGTGGTACTGGGGCTTGAACCCCCCTAATGGTACAGCAGCAGATTTGTGGATTGCTGTTGACAAGAGCAAACAGAAGATGTTATGATCAGCCTGGGTGGTATGAACAGTCTGGATTATCTTAAGTGAAATTACCACTCTTTTCAAATGTGGTGAGCTGACTCTCAGAATACAGAATACTCTCGGAAAACTTTCAGGCTTAATGAAAATTTGCTACTACTGCAGCAAACTGACAGGCAATTACAGGAGTCTTTGGCTACATTCCTTACTTCCCAAATCAAGCCCATGATGCATTGGGCAAATTTGGGGTTTCCGTTGCAATGTATGTTTTTAACCTGAGAGGGTTGCAAGCCAATGCATGCAAGACATGTTTTTTAGGAGAGACAACTATTTGCTCTCATATTCACACATGGGGCAATTTGGAATAGTCAGTTAGCTTTATGTGCATGTGTTCGGACTATGGAAGAAAACTAGAGTAACTAGAGGATACTTCAGCATCTGGCACAGCCTCATCCAAACTGGAACTGGACTGTTGAAAATTGGTTTGGGGGGGTGTAACAGATCTATGTTTTTCCATTTTTTAACTATCTAGTGTCAGTTCCGGGCGGCATGGTGGCGTAGTGGTTAGCACATCCGCCTCACAGCAAGAAGGTCCTGGGTTCGATTCCCAGCTCGGGCTTTTCTGTGTGGAGTTTGCATGTTCTCCCTGTGCTT
>JBCNYG010000016.1:3632812-3643192 GCA_039654305.1 Porochilus rendahli | reverse complement strand
GGGGAGGGAGAGAGGGAGAGAGAGAGAGGGGGGGGGGGGAGAGAGAGAGAGAGAGAGAGAGAGAGAGAGAGAGACTATTTAATAAACCAAATGCATTCAATATTACTCAGTAGGACAGCATTCAAAAGCACCAGAGTTCTATTAATCCACATCTAAATGTGTTTGCCAGTTCTCTGGGGTTGGTCTGTTTGGGAATGATTAAATCTCTAGGTGGAGAACCTGAGAAGTGGTAGAAGTATAATTCAAGAACCTACAGAGAGATGTGGAACAAAGGGTTCGTGCACTTATTCATAAGCTCACAGTACGAATGTAGGATTAGATTTTCTGTTAACTCAAAGGAGGAAAAAGTGATAATTTTATATTAATATTGTTTGAAGTGTACAAGATTACAAAGGTGTACTTTTTAAAAGAAGTGCTCATCTCCAAGAGTGTTTTAAAATACAAACAGACTGACAGCAATGCAGACTACTCTTTACAAAAGTCAGCAATGGTTCATTTACATGACTCTCATCACAGACAGTGAGAGACATGGCAAGCCTTTGATAACCCAGTTAGCTGCACTGGGGGGGGACAGCAGTGACAACTCGGTGATAGGGGGGCTTGAACCCCGTTCAGGTCAGTGATCCAGCTCCCTACCACTGGGCCACCACTGCCACCAGAATTAAGCTATTTTATGTTATTTATGAAATTAATTATGTAGCATAAAGTGATTTGGCAAATAAGTGAATGAAGGAATAATATTAATAATAATAATAATAATAATAATAATAATAATAATAATAATAATAATAATAATAATAAAAAATAGTAGTAGTAGTAGTAGAAATGATAATGTATGCCCCATAAAGTATGATCCATAGAATTAATAGTCATGCTCAAATACCAGCATTTAAATAACTGAGGCCTGAAGCCCATACATATTTTTCAATTTGTCTCAAAATGAAAAAATGTGACTTACTAGGTTTTTTTATAACAGGGCAGCTGTGCCAAGGAGTGTTTTTTAATATGTCCCATATGTTTGTAATTAAAAAAAAATTTAAACTACCTTTCCTAGCTTTTATTTATACATTTATTTATTTATACATTTATTGATTGATTGATTGATTGATTTTAGCTTTCTTTCCTTTTTTTATTATTATTTTGGAAGTTGTTCAACATATGTCATATCTGTTGCATCATGTCCAGGATTCTGTAACAGAATGTAACAAGGATTTATTTCGAGCATACTTCCTTTGCAGTTCACATTTCCCTTTTCTATCAGTTTCGCAGAAAGTAGATAAAACAGTTACGTGTGAAGACACATCTCAGGTGCTTTAAGAATGGCAGCCTTTACTCAGTGGTATAATGCTTTATGAATCTCAGCCCCGGATCAGTGATATTCTTCTCCAAACTGCCCTGATCATGAACCAGCTCAAAACTGAGACTACGAATCACTTCATTAAGATAAGAAGAGAGAAGAACTGACACTGGTTCAGAACTGCTGCTGTGCCGTACCATATAAAAGCCAAACTTTCTCCTCGAGTTCACACAGAATCCACGAGCAGGTGGGCTCATACACAATAAGATTTTTTTTTTTGTGCATTTTGATCGTTGGCACTATGTGCTAAAAGTAAACTCCTCTTAAATCTATCCTCTCCTTAGCTATGAGACATTCACTTGCTGTGATTCCCAGTAGTGTTGAATTCATCTCTCTCACATGTCCCCAGTGAGGAAAACACGCTTTTCTTTTTTTGTTTTTTGCTCTTTTATACTTGTTTTGGGAGCAGATAAGTGATGTGCATTCAATCTTAAGAGATATGTTTTAAAATTTGGAATGACTCTGCAGTGGGTATAGTGGTTAGCACTTCTACCTCACAGCAAGAAGGTTCTCGATTCAAGGCCCAGGAAAGGCAAGGGTGTTTGTAGAGTTTGTATGTCCCCTGTGTGCTTGTGTGGGTTTTCTCTGGGTATTCCGGTTTCCTCCCACAGTCCAAAGACATGCACACTGGGCTAATTAGCTGTTCCAAAATTGCCTCTAGGTGTGAATGTGAGTGTGAAAGGTTGTGTGTGTTGGCCTTGTGATGGTCTGGTAAGTTGCTCACAGTGCGTCTGAGATAGGCTCCAGCTTTCCCACGACCCTAGTACGATTAAATGGCTTGGCAAATGATTGAGTAAGTAATGAATCTACAATACTGAGGTAGGAAAGAGAAATAGCTCGGGTGGCATTTTCCGACGTTTCTCCATGTAGGACTTTGGTGCGATAATTGGCAGTTACATATTAAGACTGGATATTAGAGCTACACCCTCTAAGGGCTGCAGGAAACTAAAGAGGAAGATCAGATTAAAATTCAAGTCACTGCATGAACAGGGAGCAAAAGGCAGTGCAGTGGCTTTTGATTGAATTAGACTTGAAATATATAACGTATAAGATATTTCTAGAAGTTATTTACCTTGCATGTGATATGATTAACACTGCATTCGAACATGGCATATATGCATGTATATTAAATCAGGAAGTGTGTATCATCAGTTGATCTTGTAAAACTCATGTATTTACTAAAGGGTTATTCAGCTCCATTACTGAGGTTCACCTTCTAGTCAAGGTTTTTTTTCCGATTTCTTCTGGTTATTTATATTATACTTAGCATTCTACCTTGTCATTTGGAAAGCTGCTGGAAGCTGAAAAAAGCATAGGTGAGCTAAGTGTTCCTGACTGAAGGGAATAAATTTGATTTTGACTCATCTTCAAGAGTTTTATTTCAGAACCAGAAATAGGATGTAAAAATAGCTATTCCTACACACAAAGAAGTTAACCACCTTGTGCACCTTTTTATTAGTCATCCTATCACAGAGGCTTTGTTCTGAATTTTCTAAAGAGGTTTTACACAATAGATCAGGAAAAATATATGAAAAATAATCATGTCCACCACCATTAGTTTGGGAAAGGAGGAAGAAAGTGTCAGAAACGCTTTCAACGGAACTGCCAGAAATCTGTTGGAATGTTGGACATCAGTGATATATGACACACTTTCTCTCAATAATAAAAGGACATGGCCCACTTGGGCTCAAACACACAGACAGTCTTTTTTTTCTTTCTTTTTCTTTTCTTTCTTTCTTTTTTTACTCAGAGATTCATTCTGAAAGAGTTGGTGTTATGTCTAGTTCAAAGCCTTTGCAATTTTCCATGTGAATGCTATGAGAGATGAGAGATCATCCAGCAATGTCTTTCTTCACATTATCCCTACAGCAGTGAGCAATGCTAAAGCATTAAGGTGCATTTTAAGGCCATAAAATGGGTCCTAAGTCCAAAGGACATAAAGAATACCAACCATATTATAGGCTAATTATTTCAAACCAAGTGGGCAAATCTAAATTGGTGCATCTGCGCTATTATATTTATAATTTTATGGTGTTCACATGTCATTACCTCTCCATCCATCTGCTCTGATTATTTACATCCATTACAACTAAAACACTGCCTGTTATTTTGCATGGAGAACTTTCAGAGCAGATTTTATGCTGTTGTAGTCCTGTAGCACCCCCTGCTGGAGACAGGTTTGGTTCGCAGGCAAATTAGGAACCTACAGTAAAAAAAATATTCAAGTTAGCTTTATGTTGGGAGAGAAATATTCATTCATATATTTTCGGAACTGCTTAATCCTATTTAGGGGTGATTTGGAACAGCCAATTAGCCTACTGTGCATGTTTTTGGACTGAAAACCCACACAAGCACAGGGAGAACTTGCAAACTCTGCACAGAAATGCCCGAGCTGGGAATTGAACCCAGGACCTTGTTGCAGTGAGGCAGACGCACTAACCACTACGCCACCGTGCCACCCTCTAAACCCCCGTGCCTAAGACATCTTGCGCATGTTTATGCATTTATCCAATCAACCAATCAGGTGGTTTTGGCAAATTACATAACATCATAGAAACTCAAAAGGTTTAGGATCTTCAGAATTTGGAAATAAAGCATTCTTACAGGCCTTGACTGTGCTATGGTTAACAGGATGGGTGTTTCAGATATGGCAGGTTTCCAGGGATTTTTCTTCACAACAGTCTACAGAGTTTACACAGAATGAAGTGTAAATAAAACAAAAATCCACAAGTGGCAGTTATATAGGCAGAAACACTTAGCTCTTAAGAGAGGTCAGAGCAGAATGGCCAGCCTGGCACAAAATGTCAGGAAATCTACAGTACTATAATTTACTCCCTACAACCATAATGTCCTGAAAAGCTCTCTTAGAATTCACAAACACTGGACCTTGAGATGGATGGGTTTCAACAGCAAAAGACCACATTGGGGTCCATTCACATCAGCCAAGAACAGAAACCTGAGGCTACAGTAGGCCAATACTTGCCCAACCTGAACAAAAACCAAATCCTTTTTTTTTTCAGTCTTTTTCTGCACAGGGTTGACGTTGTGTATTCTGAGATGCTTTTCTGTTCCCCAAATATATAATGAATGTTTCTATGAGATACTGTAGACTGCAGCTTAGACCTGTCTGGCCATTCTCCTCTCAAATCTTTCACCAACCATTTTCACCCAGAACTACCACTGTACCAGCTCAGGAGACTGCTGTGTATAAAAATTCCAGGGGTCCAACAATATATGAAATTCTCACATCTGGCACTGACCATCATGCCACAGTCAAAGTCACCGAGGTCACATTTTTCCCATGTTGAAGTCTAGTGTGAACACAGGAGGCATGGTGGGAAAGTCCTGCATGAAGGTTTTTGGTTGAATTCGCAGCCAAGAACCCATCCGTGTGGGGTTTGCATATTCTCCCCATCACTGCATGGGTTTCCTCTGGGTATTCCAACTTGCCCACACAGTCCAACAAAGACATGCACTGTCAACTGACTAATCTAAATTTCCCATTGGTGGAATGTGAGTGTGAATGGTTGTTACCAGCTGCAGTAGGGTAAGTGGTATTGTTTTCTATTCTGTCAGTTTGAGTTTTATTTATTTATTTATTTAAATTTTTTTATTTGTTTATAATTTCTTGACATATCACTATCAGATTTCCAGGCTAGCATCTTGAGCCAACTGCTGTCAAGGTCAGCAAAATAGCCGCCAAACATTATAAGGACTAGGTAGCAGTTGGTGCGATTCCCCATTGGGGCTTCTCTAGTTAGTGTCTGTGGTAGCCCTGTGATAGACTGGCAATCTGTTCAGGGTGTACACCACCACTCTGTTGAAGAGCTAGGGTTGGCTTGAGCTTCCCCTGTGACCATAATGGATAAGTAGTAGGGCTTAATGGATGGATGGATGTTTGATGTGACCATTAAGCTCTTGACCTGAGTCTGCTTGATTTTATGCATAATGCTACCAAAATATGATTGGCTGATTGGATAATTGCATGAATAATCAGATGGAGAGATGTTTTATTAATAATGTAGCTGATGATTGTAACTGTTTTGCTAAAGGCTAGTGAAATCCATAGAACACTAAGTATTAATACTGTGAGTATAATAATAATAATAATAATAATAATAATAATAACAACAGCAGTAATAATAACAACAGCAGTAATAATAATAATAATGATGATGATGATGATAATATAGCATACTAGCTGTCCATGGTGTACTTTTCCCTTGCTTCAAGTGGGCTGAGATGGACACCAGCCTCCCCGTGACCCTAGTTAGGATTAAATCCTTCAGAAAATGAACAATGAATGATATAGCATACTGGTTGCCTATTATGGCATGTGATCATTAATCAATCTTAAATAATTATTCTCTTGACTAATGAATAAGAGATGCAGAGCAGATAATTCTCTCAGTAAAAAAATATATATTAATGTAATGTATTATCAAAACAAATAATTTTATTTAATTTATAAATTGCTATGGGCTAAAATGATCATCTATTCCACTACATACTGTATAAAATTTACTAAAGGTTTTTGAAAAGAAATACCGTACATTATGTCTATGCATCCATTCTCAGTACTGCTTACACATTGGGGTTGCAGGGGAAGCTGGAGCCAATCCTACTGCAGCACTAACACAGACACAAACAACCATTCACACTCACAATCACACATAGAGGCAATGTACATGTCTATGTAATGTCCATGTCTTTGGACTTTGGGAGGAAACTGGAATACAGGGAGGAAACCCATACAAGCACAAGGAGAACATGCAAATGCCACACAGAAAAGACCTATTCAAGATTCAAACCCAGAACTTTCTTGCTGAGAGGTGGCAGTGTGAGCCACTGAGATGTACTGCATAAATATTTAATACATGTTATTGCAGTTTCAATACATTTTACAGCACTGTAAATGTTGGTTAATGCCTTCCTTTACGAAAAAAAAGTGATGCAGGTACCGTGCTATGTTAAACATCATGACAATCGGTGTGGGATTATCATATTGCAGTTTCCTTGCTGTCATGTCCTAATTATTATGTATAGAAGGAAAAATATCATATCAAGTATAATATTCAAAGTGAAAAAATTAACCACGCAGCAAATAAATACATAAACAAATAAATAAAAAAACACAGTGTGTCTTTTACACTGGATTTGACTCTTAATTGACTAAAGTAGTTAACAGTATTTATAGTAGTCAACAAATCAAATCACATTCCCAGTAAAATTTTGAAAGTTACAAAAATTATGACAATTTTATATTCTGCTGATTAATTTTTAAAATTAAGTAATAAAATGGAATTATCACCAACCCCATCCCTCACACTCATCTTGATTATTCATAATTTTGTACTGTATCAGTTTTAGAGATTCACATGAAAAGTGAAATTTACTGCTTTGACTAAAGCCCAAATACACACACACACCCCTCCCCCCCAAAAAAGAAGAGCTAGCAATGAAAAATGCCAGCTCAGCTGTTAAGTTTTAGGTGCTACTGAGTGAGTTCAAATATCAGGGCTGCCAGTTGCCCTCTTTAGTAAAGCCTTTAATCCTCAGTTCCTTCACTATATGATTGGATTGTATTCTGTCTCACTTGCCAGAGTGCCACTGTGGACCTGCCAACTAAATAATGTACATGGGAGCATCACCAATCACAGTTTCTTCACTCTGTGAAGTTCTGCAAACACTGCTAATTGCATTTGCTTCAGCCCTGGCTTCATTTTCTCTAGCACTTCAGTGGAGTAACTTATCTCTTCAGAAGAACAGATATGCTGTTCAGTGGGTGAAAATTTGGAGCCTTTAATGGTTCTTTGGTTGAACATATACTTATAAAAATGCTCAGCTACCAGCAAACAATACTCATTGATTCTATACATACAAACCTAGTGTATGATGCTGGATGAATGAACAGATAACACAGCGTAACAGCAATCTCCCTATTAATGATAGAAATCACAGCCAAGCCTGTAGCAAATTGTGCTCTGTGAAAATATGAGGAAGTGGAACTACGGCATCTTCGTTATGATTGCAAGGATAATATGCCTGAGTATACAAAGCATTATTAATATTAAAATTAAGCACAACATGTTATGAATTGCCACAAATAAATGTATTTGTGGACGTGGAACAGTAAAGTAAGCATGCAGAGAAAGCATATGAAAGCACTTCAGTTTCCAGCACTGAGCAGCGAGATTTGGTAGATGCTCTTATCCAGAGCGACTTACAATTATCTCAGGGTCATTTTTACACAATTATCGATCTCGAGGAGATTATTTGCTTTCACTTGCCTGCAATGTCAAGACGGCATCGTGCATTAATTTTTTATACCTATACTTTTGTTGAGTTGCTGATATTGTAAGAGTACTCTCTATTTAAGATACTGTTTAAATGCTTAATATTAATCATAGCTAGTAACACAACATATATGGGACTGATTAAAATGTAGGGGGTGTACAGTATATAAATGAAGGGGGGAGGTGTATACACAAATCAATCATTTTCTTTTTGCATATCACGTTTTCTTGTATATAATTGCTGCAATGCAGTTACAGTATCAGGATGTTCTATACTCCACATTCTTCTACCAATATACCCTTTATTCCCCTGCAGAGGAGGGGTGAAGGGTATATTGGTAGAAGAATGTTGAGGATGGAACTACCTGGCAGAGGTCATAAATAAGATTAATGGATAGTGGTGAGGGAGGAAATGCAAGTGACAGGGACTCAGAGGACATAGAAAGAGTGGGAAGGAGTGATCTGCAGTGGTGGTCCTCAATGAAAGCAGCTGAAAGCAGACAAATCTGCAATGCAAGGTGGCATGTACAGGCTTCCTCCTATAGGTTTAATACCCATAACAATCCAATCCTCTATCAGTTGCACAATAAATACAGAAAACCATTATTCATTAGAACGGTCACTTTTTGTCACAAAAATATGTATAAACATTGTTTCTCAAATGATTACCAGCAATTATGATACGGTTTTAGAAGGGAATTAAAGCTAATAAACTCCTGTATGGGCAGTTTAGAGAAACCAATTGACCTAATTACATCTGTTTTACATTTAAGAATTGTAATTGACCTAATTACGTCTGTTCATTATTTTTCATACAGGGTGAAATATCAAATGCCTTCCTATCTTTCTTTGAGGAGCATTAATTTAAAACTTTTAAGTAATTTCCCCATTCAGACTAGACTTTTCCAGGGTATTGTTTTTGTTTCAAATCACATAACTATGGAATTGTTTTACCTCATTACTTGGCCTAAAATGCCCCGGGCCATTTTTTGGAAGGTGTTTCAAATCTGAAACACAGAGATGGGTTTATTCAAGTGGGGAGGCTGGAGTCTATCTCAGCCTACTCTGGGGAAAGTCAGGGTACACCAGGGCCAACACACACACACAAACACACATACACACACACACAACCATTCACACACATACCTAGGGCAACATGGAACAGGCAATTAGCCTATTGTGCATGTCTTTGGCCTGTGGGAGGAAACTGGAGTACCCAGATGAAACCCACACAAGCATGAGGAGAACATGCAAACTACACAATGAAACACCCTTGCCAAGCACGGGACTCAAACCCAGGACCATCCTGCTGTGAGGCGGACATGCTAACCAGTACGCCAAGGACAAAGGACAAAGCATGAAATATCTTTGGCTCATAGTGTTTGCAATGAAACGCATTGTAAAATTCAAACTTTATTCAGAAATCCCTTTATTTATATTTTGTGTTTCATTTCACTTGCATTTTTCACAAAGTTCCAGCTTTTTCTTCACAGAGCTGTAAACTTTTAAGGATGAGAAAGATAAACTACATATGAATTCCCAGGGTGTTGGACACTGCTGCCAAGCCATTTGGTAGAATAGAAACTGAAGAGAGTGCTGCATGGGCACTTTAAAGGGTCTTTGAGGGACATCCTGCTGAGCACATTGCTCACTGGCAGTGGGGTGCCTTTCAGAGCGAGAGAAAAAGAGCAAGAGAGGAGGATAATTGAAAAAAAGAAAAATGCAAAAAAGACCTGCCACAATGACTATGCTGAAATTTCAAAGCGTCCTTAATAAAGAAAACAGGCTTCTATGATTGTAGGTGTGGGATACCAATTCTTCTGGCACCTTGACGAAGAGTTAATCTCAGTGAAAGAAAATAAAGTAGAATTGTGTCTCATCAACAATACCCAAAAATAACCAAAGGATTATTCTAATATTTTACAGTGGGGCGTCACGGTGGAGTAGTGGTTAGCACACCCACCTCATGATAAGAAGGTCCTGGGCTTGAATCCTGGGCTTGGTCAGGGCGTTTCTCTGTGGAGTTTGCATATTCTCTCTGTGCTTGCGTGGGTTTTCTCCAGGTACTCTGGTTTTCTCCTACAGTTCAAAGACACCCACATTGTGCTAATTGTCTGTTTCAAATTGCCCCTAGATGTGAAGGGTTGCATGTTTATGTTGGCCATGCTGATTCTGACCCTTGCATTTATAAGCTTTAATACCCAGCTAGCACATGTATAAAGGGTCCATGTGGGTAGTAAATAAGCTGAAATATGGGTCCGATATGAGATTGTCCAAAGGTTCCATAATGGCCCCATGTCAACTGCCCACATGAATAAATGTCTCATTGGTAACATAGGTGGCCCATCTGGGCTTGCCAATGTAGGATACACCTAGGTGACCCAAGTGAGCCCCAGTGTTATGCCCATATTGGACCCATACCCACTATATCGGGCCCATACCCACTTGCCCATAATGGGCCCATACCCACTTTTTGCCCATGTAGCCCAACCCTAACCCACATGGAGCCACTATGGAAACCACAGACCGTCCCATATGGGTCCCAATTTTCAGCCCACTTACTACTCACTTATAAGTCCCACATATAAGTGCAGGCTGGGTAACTATAAGAGCTTTAGGTATGGTGTCCCTCAAGGTCAAGGCACAGGGTTGTGTGTGTGTGTGTGTGTGTGTGTGTATTTTGCAGGTTGGTGTGTGAGATGGATTCAGCACCGCTGGGCAGTTCTC
>JBCNYG010000016.1:3579980-3592384 GCA_039654305.1 Porochilus rendahli | reverse complement strand
GAGAGAGAGAGAGAGAGAGAGAGAGAGAGAGAGAGAGAGGAAAAAGAGAGAATTGAGGGTAAAGGCAAAAAGGGGACTAAAGATGAATAGTAAATCTATGTGGATTGATGCATACAGATTATGAAGGCATTAAACAGTATTTGTGCTTTTATTTTTATTAATTTATACAATTAATAATAAAGAAAAACACTTATCAATAAAAACCAAAGGTGCTTCTCTATAAAGTCTGTTTACAAACAAACAAAACTGTATTTTACTCTAAACAATCGAAGCTACTAAAGTGCATGAAGTGCTTAAACACAATTCCTTCATATGTGTCTTTGGCACGTTTTGGAAACCTATTGATTCCCTTTACTGCAGTTCTTTCAGAGCAGTTTCAGGATAATTACATCTATTCACTCTCTTCATTTTTTCAACGTAACCATTCAACAAGAGCATATTTGCTGCTAATACTGTAATGAAAATCATTTAGTAAACTTGGAGTCACTTTGGCTTCTGAGGACAATCTGGCCTGATCGATGCTATTGACGGCTTGAAGAGTCCCAGAATGAATGTGGCTAATTCTGAAAGCGCAAATAGAGGAAGGTCAAAAAGAAGCATGCTGCAGTGAGTGGATTGAGTTGTAACATATCCATCAATAAACAGGCAGCCATGCTGACTTATCTGTTCACTCAAAGGCCAGGAATGCAAAGAGCTGAATCTCAACACTGCACACAAGATCCACTGTTTACAAGAGCAGCATTTGAGCAGACAAGCTATTCAAAAGCTATTGTAAAATGGTTAGCTTTGAAATCCTTAAAAATCTGTTTCTTTTAATGTGAGGTTTATAATGAAAAGCAGGGCAGGGTAAAGTTATACTAGATACAAAGCCAGCAGGCATTTCTGTTTGATTCTCTGCATATAGTGTATATGCTATACATTGTGTACTACAGCCATTGTGCAGTAACAGGTGCGCGTGTGTGACTGGCAGACATCACAGACTTGCACTTCATGGCCTCTCCGAGGCAGCAGGCCACAGCCTCTGCCCAAGAGACTGCCACTGCCTTTTGTCCACCATTTTAATAATCTCAATCAAATTGAGAAAATGATCAAAAAAATTGCATTTTGAGCTTCATAAGCTGTGTAATATCTATTCTGTTAAATTGGGGGTCCATAATTGCCTCTTGGCGAGAGATGAGGCAACAACAAAGTCAGGCGATCTGAGCTTGCCATTTTCCTCAAGACTGAGAAACACAGCTTTTGCAATGAGGACTTCAAAGGCTTGCAGTTCTTGAATTGCATTTGGTTGCTATTGTGGCCGCCCAGGCAATCTTGATTAGGTGTTTACACTGAGGCAGGGTGTACAGTGGCAGAGAGCCGTGGAGCCACAGTCTAGAGCTATTAAGAGATTGTACATTATGTTCCTGGCTTTGAAGTGAGGGTCTGGGAGATGACGAGGGACTCTGGCTGAGTGCAATGGCAGAAGATTGCTCTGCTACTTCTGTCTTTATCAAAGGAGCTTCTGCGTGGCCTTGGGCTTTGCTCTGCCACTCGCCAACACAAAGTTGGCACATTATGAGATTGTGTACGTTTAATAACACGACTAATTGTCAGCAGTAAGGAGCCCATTAAAGAGAAAATTGTGGCTTTCAAAAATGAACCAAAAACATATGCAGCTGAGGCTAGATAATGAAGTGGAAACTGATGTGATTTAATAGGAGCCTTTATCTTCCTTTGAAGAAAAAAAAAGAAGTAAATAAAAAGCACAGTCAAGCACAAATATCAGAATGTAATATCCAATAGACGGGCACATGATAAATCTGATGGACAGGGTCTTGTGATCTTTACTTTAAATGATAAAAAGTCAAATAAAAATAAACAAACAAAATCCAGGCCTTGCGCTATGAAAAAAATACCCAGAGTAGTTTTATATTTTACAGGTCAAGCTTGATTACATGCTTTGATGATTCATAAAATAGTTTCAGATCATCTTAACCCCTTTCCAAAGTACAGATCGTATTTGAAAGCCCTGGGTTGTGGATGTTGAATCACACAGCATTTAGAGAGGAAAACCTCTGTTTACCATGTCACAATGCTAACAGCTCTTCACTATGCTAATGCAGCTGACGAGAGATTAAGGTGGGTATGGGCTCAGATGGGCCAGGAAAGGCCTGAAATGTTGCAAATCCTCATGTAGCGCAGCCCGCAGACAGGCCGAGGCTGCCAATTACACGGCAGAGCCAGGTGCACTGATAGCTAAGAGCCTATTGGTAACCATGCCTCTCTGATGTTCTTAATAGCTACTGTTGTGCAGATCAACTCATAATAGGCACTACATAGCCAGACATGCTCCCCATTCCCTTTTCTGCTCCTAGTGTCTGCCAAATTAATTTCTGAGCTACGGCTAGATTAGGCTGCTTAGTCCTTTTCATAGCAGGACCATTACAATAGTGGGGTCACTTGTGCATTTTGATTTTAAAAAAGGGATGCAGGTCAGATCATATCAAATATGGCACACTTGTTGAGCAGAAATAATGACGACAGTTGCTTACAAGAATTTTTTTTAGGTTTATGAATCAAAACATGTCATCAAAAAAGGATTTTAAAAATGTCCCTGTTCTAACAATAATTAAAACTGAGGTCAACTATTTTATGCATTTATAAACAAAAATAGACATATTGACATAACTGCCATGAGCAAAATGAATTATGTGAATTGGATGTAGTGTCTTGTATGAACACCTTATGTACACACACGCTCACACACACTTTTGCAAAAGTGTGATCTTTTCGTCATAGCACAGTATGGGTGTTTCCTAGTTCATGCTCTAAAAACCCATTTTTCATTTATTTGTCTTGAATAGCCTTTTCCTTGTTAAAGCCATGGTGAATTCAAAGCATATCTGTGAAAAAAATTAAATCCAAATGACCACCAGTCCATCGTTGGGCATCAGGTGCACACACATTTGCACACTTAATCACACACTGGGACAATTTAAAGTAGCTAATCCGGGACAGCAGGAGGAAACCCAACCTATGACAAGCCTGTACAGGCTCATAAAATGGGATTTAGATCATCTAAGTTGTGGTCTTTTAGAACAGAATGAAACATGGAGAAAAACAAAAACAAAAAGAGAACGTATGGAATGGAGGTTGGCTGAAGAGAATGATATGTGCTGTGTTATTGCACCCCCTAGTGATGCACTGACAGAATAACACACAAACACTCATTCATTAATTTTATGAACCGCTTATTCCTAATTAGGGCCGCGGGAAGGCTGGCGCCCATCTCAGCCGACTCTGGGCAAAGGCAGAGTACACCCTGGACAGCTTGCCAGGCCATCGCAGGGCAATACACAAACACACAATACAAAAACATCAGAAATGATATGGCCAAGAATGGACATGAAGGGGTCGTGTCATGGTTGTTTGAACACAACAGCCTAAATATCCTGAATGGTGTTATCAAACAAGATATATTTATATTGATCAAAATTTGGTTTTTGAAGGATACCAGACATAAATTGAGTTTGTACATGAAGCTTTTTAGTGTTTTTCAACATGATCTCAATGTCTGAACACTGTACAACATAAAAGTTTTTTTTTTAAAGTCCAATTTATAGTCAAATCTCTAGACTACTTTTGATATGCAAGCTGAAAGGCTATTAATCAATGTAGACAAGTAGGCAATTCTGGATATTCATGGCATATTTAGATGACTTTTTGGCAACCTAAATTTAGGTTAAGATAATACAACTCCTTTTAATTTTTTATTATACATGAATTATTTATTGGTTAAGTCCAACAAGACCTGTTTCAGTCTTATAGTGAAATAAATGGTGCAGTGTTGCTTCTAGGCCAAACCTAATGCCGTGTTTACACTAAGGCCACAACGTCCATGATGATCAACAATTGAGATCAGCATGAAAGGCTGTGGAATCGAGTCATGATGATCTTGAGGGAACTTGACTGTTAATCATATTTCCGCGATTATTACGATTTATTACAAATTAAATCCAATCATGAAAGAAGATGGGAATCGTAGTACAGCGCAGTAGAGCTTAACATACCTTGATGTGCCATCATAGGGTATCTTGATGAATTTGGAAACACAATTCCTTCAAGTTTAATTTTTCAATGCACTCTGCCTCCTTTTTTTTACCCAAATCGTGCTCCAAGCGTGCTCATAGATCATGGTGCTCCGTGCTTTTTAGAATTGTGTACATAGCCCCAGACCCAACATTAGTCTTTATGTTATTATATTTTTAATATATTAATTTATAATATATTTTATTTATATTAAATATTGAATATACTAAGTTGATGATTGAGATTTACTGTAATATTTTTTTTAAATCATAGATCCTAATCCTTTTCAGACAAGCATGAATAACCACTTACTGTATTTGAATCATCTTGTTTTCCTCTCTGCTCATATGCCTTCAGATATGACCCTTGTTTATGACAATTCATACCCAAAGTGGCTTTATTACGCTCTATTATGTCCTCTCTTGGCCTGGTTGATCTTTGGATCCTTGGTACTTGAACCTGTTTGGAGTCCCTCTTCTGCATGGCTTCTACTTTATCCTTGACTGTATTTTGTTTTTGACCCATGAGCTTCAAACTCCCTTCACTGTCTCCAGCACACTGCTTGTGACTTTGTTTCAGCTGCTTCAGTAGTCGATAACGAATGGGTAGAAGCCCAGCAGCAGTTTGTTGATCTGAATTTGAATGTGGCATGCATTCTAAAGAATCAACCCAGCTTTGTGGTACTGACAGCTCAAAGTTTTGGTCTTGTGGAGGATACAGGTGAAAGGGGGTCAGCTGTGGTTCGGGGTGGACAGTGTCCATCTGAGGTGAAACAGCACTAGGGACTACTACATATTCACGTCTATTCCTTCTAGACACATGCCTTCTAATCTCCATGGTTTTATCTGAATTTGAATGTGGTGTGGTCTCTAAAGAGTCCGTCAAGCATTGTGGCCCCGATGGCACTGAGTCTTGATCTTGGGGAGGACACAGGTGAAAGGAGGTCAGCTGTGGTTTGGGGTAAATCGTGTCCGTCTCAGGTGAAACAGGGCTAGGAACTACTAAATACTCATGTCTATTCTTTCTTGACTCATGTCTTGTAACCTCCATGGTTTTATCTGAATTTAAATGTGGTGGGTTCTCTAAAGAGTCAGACAAGCTTTGCGGTACCGATTGCACTGAGTCTTGATCTTGCTGATGATACAAATGAAAGGAGGTCAGCTGTGGTTTTGGGTGAACAGTGTCCATTAGAGGTGAAACAGGATTATGGACTACTAAATATTCATGTCTAGACACTGGTTTTGCACGTCTCTGAATGTCTCCACGATCTTTGTCCGAGCTGAAGTAGAAGTTCATCTGGAGAAACTTGGACCTTTCCTGCTTCTTTCTCCAGTTTGGATCATAGCGCAATTCAGCATACTCATCCAAAGGAGACATCTCTCTGAAATATAAGAGGTGTATCATTTATAGGCATTGAAAAGACACTGTATGCATCTTAAATCAAAGGAAAAGATTAGTAGCCCAAAACAATTAAAGCAGGCTGAAATAAATACATATGCAAATACAAGTGAAAATGTCTAGTCCATCATACAAGATATGTCTTCTCATTTATTCTCCTCATCCTTGTGTTTCCCCCCAGCTTAGCCCCTAATCACTAAGGGTCTAGAGCCGACAACTGCGCCATAGTTTTGGAAATGGCAGATTCAAGGGTATAAAATAGGTTCAAATTGCTACCTAATGTGCTCCTTGCATCACCAGATGAAAAGATCTCATTAAAATAATTAGAAGAGTGCCTCTTTGTTATACAGCTCTGAATGCTACAAGATGCTCTTCACGTCTCATGATGCCAAATACGGTGCTGGCGAGGCGTACACCTCTTCAGCCAACGAGGGCAAGGGGCAGCGAATGACTCAGTAATGACTCGATGAAATGAGCTTGAGAATGCAGTGTGGCCTCACAGCTGTGGAGGCTCCTTAACATACGAAAACCCACTCAAAGCTTTTCGAGCTAAAAAAAAAGGATCTATTTGTAGCTGAAACACTCCTGTCTGCTTCTTTTAAACAGTATGAGTTAGATAATATGTATTGCTGCTTCCTAAACACAGGGATCTATCATGGCAGCAAATACAGGGCAATACCCTAACAGCATGATAATTTATATGAATGAGAACATGGCTACATTTTTATGTTTAAAAATATATGTCCACTTGTATAGTATTTATATTTACTTATGTAAAAAGTAGAAACTTG
The DNA here is from genome assembly GCA_039654305.1 of Porochilus rendahli. NCBI lineage: Eukaryota > Metazoa > Chordata > Actinopteri > Siluriformes > Plotosidae > Porochilus > Porochilus rendahli. The sequence goes on along the minus strand of JBCNYG010000016.1, from coordinate 3,586,127 downwards.
CTTCCGAGAGAGCTTCATGGAGAGAGATCATTGTATCTCACTGGGCAGCTACCTGCTGACAAGCAGATCAATATATGTGCATCAACTAGCAGAAATACTAAAATATCTGCCATAAAACTGAGAATACGGAATGTCAGGATAATAATTCCTGAATTCCCTAACTACCTACAAGAAATCTTTTATGTATTGGGGGGAGGAGCAGTAATCGATATAGAATTAAACAGACTGCAGATGTACTGTATATTGTTGCTCTTCAAGAAACTCACCGTATCTCTATGTGTCAATAAGAAAGATTTCCCTTTTTTTCTGGCATGGAAACCCACCAGATAACACCATGGAACACGAAGTGCATTTTTCTGTCAGGAAAAGCCTGCTCCCATGCATCATTCCGCCCTCTGAAGGATCTGAGCGAATACTGTCTGTACGTGGGGGCCTGAAATCTCAACTCTGACTAGGTCAAAAGGCTACTCTAAAATACTTTCTAGGTGGATTTTTTTTTTCTTTTCCATGTTTGATTGGTGATCTGTTCAGAGTGTACCCTGCCTTTCACTTGAAGTCCATTTTCCCCCGGGAACCTGATGGATATGCAGCGTGGATAATGGATTGGGTAGTCAGATATTACTGTCTGGCAAATATTTTGTATTAGCTATTATTTCATTTAATGATGTAATAATGAAAGAACAACAACCTTTTGGTAGTGGACTCTGAATTTTCAACTATACTGTATATTTCCAAGATTATGTAATTTATGGCAGTTAAGAATATAATAACAGAACATTTTGCAAATAAAGAATGAATGTATGTAATATAATATGTCCATTGTTCAACTACGTACAGAAATTAGCAATGTACATGGTGCCCTGTAATCAACTGACATCTTACTAGGGGTGTATCCTATTTGTGCCCAGTGTTTTACAGATCTGCAGTGCTCACGACCCTGACCAGGATAAAATGGTTACTGAAGATGAATTAATAAATAAAAAAAAATCTCATTTTGTTTAAGCTGAAGGTGGAGGAGTTGAGACAGATGCTGTGATGAACACTTCAGATTCCAGCATCTGTGCTTCTCTTGCAAACAAAGGCCTTCTATTTAAAGCATAACAAAGCATCTGCTTTTATTAAATGGACTTCAGAATGAGGCCTTATTGCGATAACCTTCTGAAGAATAAAAATCTAATTTCCTTTAAATGAGGGTGGTTATATGGAAAGTGCCAAAATTAGAGGTCTTTCAAATGAATTAGAATTCATGTACTCTCACATCATTTTCAAAGACTGTCATTACCTATCAGGCAAGTGAAAACAAGCTCTTAATCATTTTCATTATGTATCCCAGGACGCTCTTCAATAAAAAGGTCTCATCGTTTTGGGAATGATCTCGGGTGAGTCAGGTATTGTTTACTCAGAGAGCCTAATTACTCACATCAATTAATGATGGTACATTAAAGTGTAATAGACTCAACAGGGCATTCATGGTAATGTAGAATCTCACATAATGACATGAATATTTAGGATTTAGACTGTCGACTGTTGTCTTTAATGATTTCAAATGTTCTTATGACATAAAACAAAAGGACTGTAAATAAACCAAAAGCAAAATCTTTTGGAGTTTAGCATCTGATGCTTCTTTATTTGAGCTAATCTGAATCCCAATAAGCCTCCTACCAAACACATCTAGGGTACAGAATATAGTGACAGGCTGGTTGTTTAAAATAAGTTTAAAAATGGTCTTAATGTTTTCCATGGCTGTATGTCTAAAACAAATGACATGCACTAAACAGATTAGGCACGCTACCCATTATACAGCCTATGTTAAGGCTAATTTGAATATAGTGTTTTGGCCTCCCATTGTTTCACTGATATCAGGTTGTAAAACACAGCTTATTAAGGATGAAAAATCATAGTATAACTAATTATAATGTTAAAATTATACAGCTTCACTTATGCTTATGGTTCTGCTGTATTTTCTCTACTTATTTAAACCACAGTCACTTTGTGAGTATGTAACATACTTGTATTGAAACGCAGTCCAGAAAGTGATCATAAGTAAATTTAAATTAACAGGTACTTTACAGTCCAGCATTTTTTCTGAAACTGAGTTCTGTGTACTTCTGTGTATAAAGGAGACAATTCGTTTACTGGGTATAGCAAATAAAATACAGTGTTTTTCTCTTGGAAATAAAATGGTGTCAGACAAAATTTCATTCTGAACCCATTTGCCTACTTGGCCTTTGGGCTCGGCAGACAACAACCCCTCAACTGAATAATTAGCCTCATTCAAAAATTGCTAATTATTATTGACAAAATGCTACTGAAACTGATCAAGAAAACTGCAAATAGTCCATCTCTTATTTATAAAATATATCTTATTTATGTTTGATGATAAGACAACTAATTGTGGTCATATTACGGCCTACAGCAATCTCCATTGTCTCATGAAACGATTAACACAAATAATCATGATCAATATCCTGACCACAATTAATTGTTGTAACTGTTGTAACTCATTTACATAAAGAAATATACTGAGACTGTTTTTAGCTCACTTTCTCTCCACTTTCTTCTCCTGTCTCTCTGACTGTTCTGTAGGTGCTACCCCTAGTTTTATCTCTCTTCATGCAAATGCATGCCTTCTTCTTAACACTTAACATTACAAATTACTGTTGCACTGCCACATTATCATGCATTTAAAAGATCATCCCTCTGGTTACGCAGTCTTGTTTTTGTAAACAGGCACAATTAGATTGAACTGAGAAACACAGAGAACCCAAACAAAATGCACACAGGTAAATAAGTGATACTAAGCCCATGAGCTGATGCGGATATATGGCCTATAATGTATTCCTTTCAATAATAAGACAGATTTACTTTGCTGTGTTGATATCGTGGTGAGATCTCATAGTCTCCAAGTCTGTAGCGGTGCGATTGCACATGCCCTTGGTGCTCACCAGCTGTGAAACAGAAATACATGTTAGTAGTAGAAGTATATTTTGCCAACAACTAAATTTATTACAAAACTACCAGTTGATATTGTCAATTTTTTTATATTTGTCATATACAAACACAGATAACAATTAAATACCCCCAAAACACAGACCTGTCAAATGTTTACAGTCTAGTTTATGCTAGTGCAATGCTAGTTTTCATCACACACAATGTCTAAGAATATCACTCTCACTGACTTATATGCTGAACAACTTAATCCTCTCAGCAGACACTGGGCGAAGCTGGAGTACACCCCGAATAGCTCGCCAGACTACCACATGGTCAACATACACACAACCATTCACACTCCGTCTCACACCTAGGGGCAATTTGGAACAGCAAACTAGCCTAATGCTCATATCTTTGGACTGTGTGAAGAAACCGAAATGGCCAAAAAAAGAACCCCACACAATCATGCGGAGAACATGCAACCCCCACAGAGAAACGCCTTTACTGTGCCCAGGACTGCCACCACCTTTTTGGGACGGACATGCTGTGTCATGGGCAAAGCGACATTGAATCTAAATATATCTAAATATATTTTTAAAAATCTTAACATCATCTAGAGTGCGTTGAACAAAAACTATTGAAACTGTTTTTTTCAGAGATTGTTGCCCTCTTTTGGATAATAAACAATAAATATCCGTGGCATCATAGACGTTAATAACTGCTCATAATAAACAACTGCTTGTGTGAATTGGGGTCAGTGTTTGTAAGAATTGAAAACGCCCAACGCATGCGCATAGAAACCGGAAATTCACGGGCAGGCGAGGGAAGGGAGGGGTTTGGAGTCATACATTGAGATCATGATTTTAACACATTTTCTGCTTGTTTTTCACTAGTTTATTTGGAACGTTTTAATAAATGTCAACCGACTGGTCCGGTTACGCTAGTAGCTAGCCGTTAAGTGTGTTCATAATAAATAAAAGTCATGTAAATAAGGTTATAAAACGTTACATACCCATGTTGTTTATATTTAAATTTTCCCACTCACCCTACTTTCTGCTAGTTATTTCCTTACCTCATCCTGCAAACCTTTGCTTTTGGAGTTTATCATCAGAATGACGAATTATCGGTCCAAATCCCAGACAAAACGTCCAATTAAAACAACGTCAGTAAACTCCAGTTAGCCGGAGATTTAGACTTTAATGTCGTTCTACTTGTACTTATGACACAATGCAAGGCATTTCTAAGTTGTCACAATCATTATACTGTGGCGTTGCCTAGCAACGCTGCCACTAATAGGCACGCGCCATCTTCAGCCAATAGAGAGCGCCAAAAGACTGCGCTCACGAGCTTCGAGTCACAGAAGGCGGAAGTGAAAGATTCTTATGAAAGTTGCAATGATGTCATACTTTCTGACCTGCTACATTATTTTTATGAACAAAATGATTCTTATATGTACACTGCCTGGCAAAAACGGTCCTGGATTTAAATAATGGGTTAAAGGATATTTTGGCTATTAGATAATTACTAAAGCGTTTTAATTAGCTGAAAACAAGTTAGTTAACCTGAACTAACTTCATGTTCTCCCTGTTCGTGTTTCCACCCACAGACCAAAGACATACACATTAGATATTCCCATTTGTGAACGGTTTCACGTGTTGACCTCGCGATGGTCTGCTGAGCTGTTCAAGGTGTACCGTACCTGCAGCAGTGTAGGCTGATATAGGCATCAGCCTCCCCTCAACCCCCATAGGAGTAATAACCTCAGCAGATTTAATGAGAAGGTATGTAGTGGGTGCATTACTTCCTCTGCCTCTCTTCCTACCCTCATGTATCCATATGCCTGTGGGATAAGTGGGGTTGCTTTAAGTAACATTATGTGCCTAATAAAACCAGGGTTAGCCCATCAGTGAACTTTCCCCTTACCTGATAGAGCACATAAAAAAAAAATAAAAAATCATGGTTTGAACAGTGAGCTGCCCCTAACCCTATGGGATGTACTGGAGACAACTTTTGGTTTGAGTTTCCAGTAATCAAATCAAGACATTGGTAAAAGGTGACCCTGACTCTGGATGTAAATAAATGTTTGTTGAAAATGGCATGGTGATTACATGCTGTAATCAAGGCTACAAACAATCCAACAAAATTAGTGTGCAACCGTATTCTGACTGTGCTGAGATTGAGGATCAGAGTAAGCCCAAAAAGTCAGTCTTGTTTCCAACCAGTTCCAAGGGCTAACTGGGGTCTAAAGTATTTTTTTGTAAGCGGGCCTTTAAATGATAATGTAGGCAGGTCAGGGTAACAAATGTGCTAGTAGTCTAAGACTTGAGAAGGAAGGAAAGGAGGGTTTGTTTGAAATGGTCATGCACTTCAACAAAAACATCCTTGGGTTGGAATTTCACATACATGAGGCAATTTAATGAAGACTGTAAAAACTAAAGGCAAGCTTAGGGGGGGGGGGCATTTTAAAATTCAAGTTGGGGAAAGGTGACCATATAAGCCAATACTTAGCACCTGCAAAATTAAACCACAGAAGGCAGGAGTGGGAAAAGTGCTCACTTTATTCAGACTGAATTCAAGGTTAACCGGGACGTGCAAAAAGTTTATGCAACATCTTAAGTTGATAAATTGTGCAACATACAAGTACAAAAGAAAATCTGTTCGTCATGTGGAAGTGACCCCTTAAACACCTTTTATAATCTTTAGTCACTCTGAAGCAGAAAATAGCTCACTGAGGAATTCTGCGACAGAGGGCAACAGTAAACATCGGAGGTAGAGCAGGTCTAGAATGGCTTAATCGACCTCTTCGATGGTGGGACCTGAAGATCCACCACCTGGAGCAGCTCCAGCTCCTGGGAAACCACCTGGCATTCCATCAGGCATGCCACCTGGCATACCACCAGCACTCTGGTACAGTTTGGTGATAATTGGGTTGCAGATCTTTTCCAGCTCTTTCTGCTGGTGCTCAAACTCATCCTTCTCAGCAGTCTGAAATGTAAACAACATTACACTTAAAGTAACACGCGAGTTTGCATGGCTGAATTTGTACATTAGTCATGTTCATGGAAGCCAACCACACAAACCATAAATAAATCACAACTGTCAAAACATCTGCAATACAACTGCTCATAAAGACAGTCTCACCTGGTTTTTGTCAAGCCAGCTGATGACCTCATTGCATTTGTCCAGGATCTTCTGCTTGTCCTCATCACTGATTTT
>JBCNYG010000016.1:3566212-3577802 GCA_039654305.1 Porochilus rendahli | reverse complement strand
CAATCAGGCGCTTGGCATCTGAAATGAGACCGTAACAGAACATGGTCATTCAAGCCATCATTTACTTTGACCTCACAAGATAACAGTTTAGATTTACAAATTAAGGCTGAAAAGCATCATACGAACCAAAGATTGTGTTGGTGGGGTTCATGGCCACTTGATTTTTGGCTGCATCACCAATCAACCGTTCAGTATCAGTGAAGGCCACATAGCTTGGTGTGGTCCTGTTTCCTTGGTCGTTGGCAATAATTTCAACTTTGCCATGCTGAAAGACTCCAACACAGGAGTAGGTGGTCCCCAGATCAATGCCAACAGCCGGTCCCTTAGACATTATTACTGCGGTAGGAAAAACAAATCATTCTTTTATAAGTATGGTAATTGCCAACAACGATTTAAAAGCCATTTAACTAATATTCATTTTTAAAGAAACAAACTGCATCACCAAAAACCTCGCCCAATTCACAAGCCAAAATGGCCGCTAGTGTAGACCACGTGGTACAACCTTCCAGAACATTCTACGGCAGACGTTTCCGGTAGTGCTATCTGGCTAACAAAATGTAGTTTTGACGAAATAGCAGGCAGAGCTTCTGCCTACCAAGAATATATTCAGCATGTTAAACGCAAGAAACCAGTTTAAGGATTTCCGCACACAAGTCTTCTTTAATACTGTGTTGTCGGATATTAATATGCTAGTAATATGTGCTAACTAAGAAGTCCTTTAAGATGAATCCAATACTTCTGGTCAGCATTGCCGCATTACAGCTAGCTAGCTTTCGTTTGTTATAATCTTACAAATCCGGCTAGGTGGCTTAAAATAAAAAAAGAATACCACCGGTTATTACTCTGGCGATAAGCATGTATTATTTATACAAAAGATTTTAGCTTTAACCTCTTTTAATATACACATATTTCCTAGTTCATCTATCTGTTGAACAATGAAACAAAAGAGCGAAGGCCACGATGCGGCAGATCAACTAGAGCCTTCACTACGGTAAAGTAATCATATAAACTTAACTATAACCAAAGAATGTGTTATATAGGAATTAAAAAATGGTCAGGACAAGTTTTTTCTTTTTCGTTGCTCCCCGAATTACTCACCAAAATTAGCAGCTGTTGATGGGAGGTGGAGTGTTACTGAGGCGGTTCCTGCCTTACCTCGCCGCTGAAGAGAGAGCGACTGAAGCTTCTCGAACCTCTATATACGAAGTGCGGTCTAATCACGTGACAGGAAAGGCAACGTCACATCATAAGTACCAATAGACGTTCTCCAACGGTTCCTTTGCTCTAACCGAAAGAAAGACGCTAATCTATGATTGGCTCGAGGTTGTAGCGCGCGCTTCAAAGAGATCTATTCAAAGGCAGATCTCGGACCGGCTTCTCTGTTCTCGATACTCTGAATACAGATAGACAACAAAATGTGCGACTGGTCTCAGATCAGCAAATGGCCCGCTGATGAAGACAATGTAGAAACTTCTAGAAACTCTTCTTAGAACACGAGGTCTGTAAAGACAGAATGGATTCAAAGATTTTGGTATCAAATGAAATCAAATAATTGATTGTCAGGCAAGGGTTTGGTTAACTCTATTTTCCCTTTTAACATAATTAACATAATAATAATAATAATAATAATAATAATAATAATAATAATAATAATAATAATAATAATAACTACAATAATCATGGTGGTGGTGATAATATTTTTGTACAAAAATTTAATTACATTAATTCCAGGTTTGAATTTCAGGACTGACTAGGGCCTTTCTGTGTGGAGTTTACATGTGCCTGTGTGGGTTTTCTCTGGGTACTCTGGTTTCCACCCACAGTCCAAAACTTTACCCAGTTTTACTGAGTAAAATAAATAAGTAAATAAGTAGTTCCAGCTTGGTGTAAGCAGCTGCCAATGACTTAAAACACAGCTAGATGCTGGTATTGAAGCAGTTTCTGAATAAGTGCTTCTAATGCAACAATCTAAATAAACTATATTACAGAAAAGAAAATTAATAAAGTTTGACTGTGGCCCAGTATGGGGGTGTACTGGTTTTCACTTTCACCTCACAACAAGAAGGTCCTGGGTTTGAGCCCTGTGCCCGGCGAGGACATTTCTGTGTTGAGTTTGCATGTTCTCATTGTGCCTGCAATGGGTTTCATCATGTTTTCCTCGCACAATCCAAAGACATGTGGCTAACTGGCTATTCCAAATTGTCCTAGGTATGGGTGTAAGTGGTTGTGTCTTTAATGGCCCTGCAATGGTCCGATGAGCTGTCCAGTGTGTACCCCTCCTTTGCCCACAGTACAATGCAATGGATTCTAACCTGCCTACCTCTGTCCTTAACAAATGATAAAGTGGTACAGAAAAGGAAATGAATGATGCAATTTGTTGACCACCCTTTAGTGGTCAAACAATCCAGTTCCGGGGCAGTGATGGCCTGGTGGTTAAGGTACTGGATTACTGATTACTACCAGCCTCCTCGTGACCCTAATTAGGAATAAGCGGTTCAGAAAATCCAGTTCCCAGATTCCAAAACCGATCAATCAAGATATTTTTCAAGATTCTTTGAATAAACTCGCCAACAAATGTTTCTCTACAATGTTGAATTAAAAAACATTATTTTTATCTATCGTTTTTATCTACCAACATTAATCTGTGTTTTGGACAGATTGTAAAACTCAGTTGGATTATTCAGGAAGCTGGATACTCTTGCCCATAAATGTGAATGTGAGTGTAAATGGTTGTTCATCTCTGTGTTTTGTATATATCCTACATTAGCGACCTACCCAGGCGCTACCATGCCGATCTTCCTGCATTCAGCAGGATGGCCCTGACTGTGCCATATAAAAGATGGATGATCAGATGGGATGTGTGTTAATATGAAGTATGATTTATACACTTAATTAGCAAATATTATAATGTATAATAAAGCAATAATAATTAAGTAATAATAATTTATCATATTTCACCTTGTATTCTGTAGTTGGAGTTCATGAAAGAGGACCAAATATGTTTTTACACTTTTTATTTAGAAAAATAACATCCAAAATATATAAAAAATAATTACATGTAGCTTATCATTCAAGCCTTCAACCAGTATTCAAGCACCGATAGGACACCATACCAACAATGGTTAGATAGTAAAGTCTCATTGTTCACAAATCAGTCTCCTTGACACTTGATCTGGAGATAAAGTGCTGTGGGATTTTGTTAATGACTTGTACTAAAGCAGGTGTGGGCTGAGCCTCGTTCGTTACAGTTTCCTCTGCTTTGTACTTTGAGAAAATGGTGTTCTGAAGGCCTAGAGAGAGGGGGGAGGGGGAAGAGAATAAGCTGTGAACAAGGCTATGAGAACAAAAGCTCTCTGATTTGACAATTGTTAAGTGGATTTAAGATTATACCTTGTGCGCGTTGTTGTCTTTGCTTCTCTTCATTGCTAGACTTTGATCTGCTGCTCTCCACTGATTGATCAGAGTCTTCATTCTCTGGGATTAACAAAAATAAATAAATAAATACCAGCTGTTAGCAGACATATATAAAATAAATGCATTTAGGATTCCTGGTATCATGAATTTCAGTTAATTTTCCATTTGTTGAACTGATACCTTTTTTCCAGGCAATGTATTTGCTCCTGAGGAGAACTAGGAAGAGGGTGAGCACCATGAGTAGGCAGACGATGAGGCATGTGACCAGCAGCACAAGCAATGTTGAATTTTGCTTTTTAACCAGTTGCCTGTCATTCCAGTTTTCTTTTACTAAAAGCAGACACATGGATAGATTTTTAATTATTAAAATCATCCAACAACAAAATGCATAGTTATATTTCAGAAGAATGTCAAATAAGGGAATAAATGTTCATATTTTATATAATCCAGCAATTTCATTTCTCACCAGTAGTGTTGCTTGATGAACTCCATAGTGTGCTGTCTGTTGTTTCAGATATAGATTGAGTTGTCTCATTTACTAAAATGAAACATTTAAGATTAGTCATGGTGATATTACCATGTAGGTTTTATACAGTGGACAAAAAATGAGACAAGATATATATTGTGTACTTCATAACTTCTGATTTCCTCTAAAAAAATAGTTCCTCAAAACAGAGCAGAAATGTTTTATTTACGTATCAATACCAATTATTTACTACTCACTCATCTGCCAAACTTAATCCTACACAGGTATTGGTAAGGCTGGAGCCTATCTCAGCTGACACTGGCGAAGGCGGGGTACACCCTGAACAACTCACCAGACCTTTGCAGCAGCACACAGACACACAACCATTCCCACTCACATCCAGGGGCAATTTGGAAGTGTCTGCTACCCAGAACCTTCCCACTATGAGGCGGACATGATTACCGCTATGCTACCATGCCCCCGGTTCTACATTCATACAAGATTTATGTTCATGTTGGGTAGATAAAGAACCAGTTTAACAAACAAGGCTGCAAGGCTTGTGTAGGGTATGAACAAATATGAATATAAATATAGGAATCTTTTTTATGGCCTGATATGCAGCTTTAGACCACAATGTGTTTGGTTTCTAAGCAAATTTTTAATGGATCTGCAGGCTTTACAAGTGTAACAACATCATTTGAAATTAAGTACAGTAAATTTCTTTACATTTGCATATTTCAATTTAGGAAAATCCACAATTTTCAAAACCTTAAATGTTGAGCTGTCATACAAATTAACATAAGTAAATATTATAATTAAAAAAGAAGAAAATAATGATTGTGATACCTGAAGAATATGCATGATATTGAATGTTGTGTTAAATGTCAGGTTGTATACATACTCACCAGAAGTGTTGTTTGATATGGCTTTGCTGCCATTCAATGAAGTGCCTTCTGTTGTTTCATTTACTGCAACCAAACATTTCAGAAACTAAATTATTAACAAGAATATAACTGAGCAAACTGTAACAATTTTAAAGCTATTGTTCAGCAGTGAGTTTGTTTAAATGCAAAGGAAAAATTTTCTAGACTTTAATAGTAGTAGACTGCTGTCTATAAATTTCTTACATGTTGTATTACTGTAATTTGACTTTGTATTTATTTTGTCCATTTGTCTCTGACTTTGAAGCACTGGTTAAGGCTGATTAAAAAAAGGATAATTTGTAAGAAGTAAGCAGGCAAAAAGATTTAAGATTTAGTCTGTGTTCAATTCAACTATCTACCACTAGGTGAAGCAATAGTCAAAAGTCTTTGAAGTCATTGTTTTACATAAATACAGTGCTTTCATTCTTGGCTGACTTCTTAAATGTCTGTGACCGAATATTTCATTATAATTTCTGTCCTATTCCTGTGTCTAACCACTGTAAGGAAAAAAGCTTGTGCTTACTTGTAATGTTAAAAAGTGTTTGTTTGACTGTTGTGTCTGTTGATTCAAGTGTTTTATGGTTTGGTGTAGTTTGTGTGGCATGGCTTGAAGATTCTGTTGTTTCTGGACCTGCCCAAAATAAAAACATACATTAAAAATTTTGAACAAGTAGTTTTATGTGGTGTAAATAGTAGTTTTATATATAATATGTAAGGCTCATGAAAACTACTCCAGGTTGTAAAAATGTATCCAATGGCTGTAAATCCAGTAATAATGGGAACTCTTTTGAACGAGCATGACCAGAGCTACTCATGCATGTATTTTATAGTTATGTCACTGATATTTCCTCCTGTAACAGCCCATTAAAATGACCCAAAAACTCACTTTTTTGTGCCCACTGGCATTTTACACATGCTTAGACATGGTTTTGAGCATTTAGACCAATCATGACCTAATTTTTAAAGGTTTCCGTGTATACTCTACAAGTATATTATAGTACCTATAAGTACTGACCAAATTTCCCAATCTTGCTGCAGCTTATTTGGGCTGCTTTAAAAAAGGTTGTCAGTCAATAATGTAAATGACAGGGCCAAAAATCACTTCTGACATGCCTTTATTCAAGGACACACCACAAAGAAACTATTGGTCATTGGAGATGTTTTTTGGACACGGATCCTCAACACTCATAGTTTCTACATATTAAAATATCAAAGCATCATTTTTCAGGTTCTGACACTGGATGGTTTCTATGAGCCTTGAGTATATAAAGAGAAGAAGAAACAACTTCAAAGAAATTGTCATCTGACATCATGTGATATGCTTAAAGCAAACATAAAATGGGGAAACTACAAAAGAGTCCACTTTATAAAGTGTGCTTTCGTTATGGCCCAAGGCCACAAAATCCCCCAGAATATTTCATTTCCTGTTAATGATGAAATGCCTATTAAGGTCAGATAGGATGCGATACACCTCTCCTCAGCAGTTCTCACACATACACATGTACTCACTTGGGTTTCCTAAGTGGATAAAGTTTTCCAGTTGGATACCATGGAGGACTGAATGAAGGGCCACACACTTCAGTGTAACTCTCTTCTTAGGGACCTTTATATTCAGCTGGCCGATGGCCGTGTGTTTGTTGGTTCTGTTTATAAACTCGTAGTACGGTTGAGCTGAAATAAATAAATAATAAAACATTTTAAGAAAGTAAATCACACCTAAAATGCCTATGTTCAATAATAAAATGCACATATGACAGCAGAAAATAGGTGTCATTTAGCACAGTGTTGAACAATTCTACCTTTTGGACTTACTCCCAATAATATATGACTATAGACTGTAAATGTATAATTTTTATATTAAACATAACATTTTCACATTTTGTATACCGGTACAGAATTACGTACTTACCTTCTAACTCCAGGCGATTGTCTATTACCCATGAGAGTTGGGGCGGATGTTCATTTGCTGAAGCCGAGCATTTTACAGTTATTTTATCTTCTTGCTCATACATTTCCAGTACTGGAGCCCCTACAATTTCAGCAAATAATTCATTTTTATTTTCAGCAAGCCAGTTTCTTGTCATAAGTATGATAATGATTATAATTAGCAACTATAATCTAAACTAAGGGAGTTTTGGATGGTTAAATAGATTAGATAATAGGAAGATGTTTGTACTCACCTACAACATTCACTTTAAATCTTTTCACTGAAAGTTCCTTGGCATAACGTAGACAACTGTAAACACCCCCATCTTTGAATGTGATATCGGTCACATGTATTGTATATTCTGATTCTGTTAACTTGACCAGTTTGCTCCTTTTGTCTCTCAAGACTGTGGATCAATATGAGGTACAAACAAATGTTACAGACTGCCTAATGTCTTCGATCCCAATCGTAATACAATATTTAGCGCAAGTTGCAATCCTACCTTTGTGTCTGTTAAAGAACAAGACAAAATTTCCTGGGGTTCTCCATTCTAATGCATCAGTCAAGTTAGTGTTATTTTTCACTCGGCAGGTCAGAGTCAGTGTGTCTCCTTGAGTTATAATAATCTGGTTCAATGCCAAGCACTGCATTAAACCTGTAAGACAAACAGTACAGCTGTGAGACATAAAAGTCTGATGAATATTGACAATCCAACACTTGTGCAGCAAGTTGAAAGCAGAACACACCAAAACCTACTAGTAACCTGCAACATATTTGTTGCCTGTAACTTTGTTGAAAACTAGGAGTACTGTTTAAAGCTCTGTGGGTGGGATGTCCCAAGGTGGTAGCATCACTGAGTGTTTAGCATCACAGACAGTGTCAGGTTTCCACCCCTTTCTGTGACATGATTACAATAGAGAGAGACACAGGCAGAGATTAAGAGACTTAGAGGCAAATAGACAGAGGGACAAGGAGTCCAGCCTCTGTGACTACATGGGGCATCTCACAATAAGTCATCAAGTGTAGTCAGTGGAGTGGGTTAAATAAAGAGTGTAAAATTGCCACTCGTAAATGGAAGATAAGGGGGCAGATGAAACTGTGGTCCCCACTCACTCAGTCAGTCACTCCACAATGACTCATAATGTTACTGTATCTCACTGTGCTTAGGGGGGCTGCAGACAGCAAACAGGAAAGTGAGTATGACAATAAAAGTGTGTGAGTGTAAACTGAAAGTGGTCGATATTTGTATGTGGTGAGAATGTTGTTAAACAGGAAACTGAGCTAAGTTATATATCATACAGTTCAACCTGTAGGTGTTCATCTTTATAGTCATATGCTATGTGAAGTGTGGGTGATAAACACCTATTCTAAACCATGTCCAGAACTGTAGGTGAGGAGAGGGTCTGTGAGTTTCTGTGGGAAATTTGATTAAATATTTTTCTTGTTCCTCATAGAACACACAATGGTACTTAAGTTAAACTTGTTTTTTGGATAGATAAAACAATACATACACAAAATATATACAAAACCTATATTTATTTGATATGTTTTGACATGATATTTTATCACTACTACTGTACTACTTATACTGACTGTACTGTTGACGTTTTTTTAACAACTGTATATATAAGTGATAACAGCCCCTTATATCGAATATTCAGACTATTGAAATTGTTACACCACAGCAAATGTATGCTGTTTTTCTGTTTTTGTAAAAAGAAGTATGTTTAACCTTAGAATTGTACCCTAAATAGTAGCACAGATAAATTAAACCTTTTAATAAGTTATTCCAGGTATCAGAATAAATATTACTAGACCATTAAAATCTGTACCCCACAACAGGTAAGCTTAAAATAACACATACAAAATCAGTATTAACATAGTTTGTGAACTATGAACTTGAGTTTGTGTGTCAAGTTAATTGGAAACTATATTTTTCTAATGTATAATATGTTTGTTATTTTACTTACCTCCTGTGATCAACACAGTAAGTTGAATGCATAAGCTCTGAGTAATCTGCATAGTGCAAAGCCTGAGGTCTGAAAGTGACTTCCTCTCTCACTGCTTTTATAAACACAATGACTTCCATGACATCACTTAGATGTCACAAGTTCCACTAACCAGTATTATTTATAAACCTTCGGGGGCATTTTTGACCAGTCACTGCTTCTGTATTTAATCTACTACTGACCAGTGGCAGCATACTGAATGGGATTCTCCAATGATACGACTGAACGGGATTCTCCAAAAACACTGACAGTTGATAAGAATCCAAGTTTCGTTTATAATAATTTCACACACATGCCTTGTCTGCAAAGTGAAGGTGTTTTTTTCTTTCCTTCTTAGGGATCCAAGCACCAAACCCCCTCTCTATCTGTGACAAATAATTCTCTTACCCTCCCAGATTTCAATCGATCTTTTTGACATTACCACTCACACACTCACTCACTCATTCATTCACTCTAACATACTCATTTTCAACTCAACTCACTTTAAAGTGAGCGTAGCGGGAGATATAGAAGTGGGTTCCACTGCCAATCTGCCAATCGGTGTCAAGACAATTCAGTAGTGCTATTACTTTGGAAGAATGACACAGGATCTCCAAATTTGGTGTATGGCTTCCCCCCAGAGGTGAGTAGGGTGGAATTTTATATGGATGCCCTTGACCTTGTTTCAAGGTCACAAGGTCACTTCACTAAATCTGAAAGGAAATAACATAGGATCATCAAATTAGTGAATTGTTCTAAATTGGGATTCATGAAATGGACCATATAATGAAATGATCCTTTCAGTGTGGAACACTGCACATGCACTCATGCACTCTATGACATTTCCCACTACACAAACTGTTACAGAGTTGGCACTACCACCCATGGACACCCCACCTAGAGAAATTAATGTATTGTTAGTTTTTCTGCCACTTTTCCAAAACCCCCTATCATCACTATAGAAATAAAGGGTAGGAGTTGCAACATACGTAGCATCTTATTTATATTGACCAGTTATTTTTGATCGACCAGTATGTGGGTAGGTGCGTAGGTGGGGGGAAATAGTGGGAGGGTTATGATATCTGCATGCATCACTCAGTGTAATTGATATGATTGTGGTCGGGTAGGGGAAAATGGTATTGTTTGATGGTGTGGTGCATTGACACACAAGATGATACAGCCAATACGAGTGTACAAGACAAACAACTACATATCTAGAGATATGCATTGGTGGGTGTGTATATTGGTTGTCCATTTTGCATTTTCCATTATGTATATTATGGTCTTATTGCAGTAATTAAACAATTACTAATGCACTAGTATATAATTATGGGGATGAATGGGCACCTATAGTACAAGTTTGTCTATGTGTTTAAGTATTAAGTACTACCATTAATGCCAAAATGTGACATATTTTATTTCAGCATCTGTCTGTTGGTTCATTCATTTATCCCCATAATCTGCCCTTATGGCTGAGCTGGGTGCCAGCCTCCCCTTAACCCTAATCCTAATTAGGCTTGCGCCCATCTTAGCCAAATCTGGGCAAGGGCAGGGTACACCCTGGAGAGCTCGCCAGGCCCACGTTGATGGCTATGCAGCCTACTCTTGATGAAAATCAGCAATGGTTCTTTTACATGCTTCTCACCACAGACTGTGAGAGACATGGCCTGCATTTGATAACCCAGTTATACTGCACTGGGGGCTGTATGTTGGTTGAAAACAGGAATACCCCAGAGTTTGGTTCGACCATACTGAGGGAGAAGATATTTTTTTTTCAGCACAGTTCACACTTTTTTCAATAGGATTTAGGCTTGTTTTAAGCTTACTCTTAGCCTGCTTTTTCATTCCACAATCAACTTTGATGTGTCTTTAGTCATTTTCCTTTTCCACACAATTGTCTAAGTTTCACCCATAAAGCTAATTTGCTTGAGATTATGCTAAAGAATTCAGAGATTGCTCATTAGTCCATAGACAATTACATTTACAGACACTGCAATGTACCAATTCCACTGGCAGCAAAAGTTCCAGAGCATTTTTAACACCATTATGTTCCTCTGTACCTCTGGCAAAACAACTACATTTTTCTCTTATCTGACACTAATATTTGCCTCCACAAGGATTTGCACATTGAAATGTTGTGGGGTTTTTAATAAGGCATCGCAAGAAAAGCCCCAAATATTCTGCAACTTAAGGAAGGATGTAAGACAAAAATTATTTTAGCAACCTGCTGTCAGAGACTGTTGGACAATATTGCAACACATTCTCATGATGCTTTTTCTGATAATGGGAGTAATACTAGCTTCTGAGGCCAAGGTATATTATTATGCCCGGTGTATTTATTATATTGATATGTTTTTAAATAAATCAAAGGCAATAAATAAAAGGCAAATTTCCTTGTGTTTTCTTTCCCCAAGTATATTATCTTGTGACACAGTACTGTATTAAATAATATGAAATGTTTGATTATTCAAATGTGATGGGGAAAAAAACCTCACTAATTAGCATTATATACATTGTTCTTTATTTTAGAGTTATTGATAGGAAACAAAAGTGGCATGGTGGCATAGTGTTTAGCAAGTCTGCTTCACAGCGAGAAAGTCCTGTGTTTGAGTCTTGGGCTCAGAAAGAGCATTTCTTTGTGGTGTTTGTTTTTTTGTTTTGTTTTTTGTTATGCTATATTAATCCTATAATAATAATAATTGCCTCTGCTTTTAACTCATCCAAAGTGAGAACACACGTGTAAAAAGTGAGCATACACACACTCAGATCAGTGGGATGCCAAGCACATTGGGGGCGTGTGTGTGTGTTTGTGTTTGTGTGTGTGTGTGTGTGTGTGTGTGTGTGTGTGTGTGTGTGTGTGTGTGTGTGTGTG
>JBCNYG010000016.1:3540111-3550861 GCA_039654305.1 Porochilus rendahli | reverse complement strand
CCTCATTTGGGTGAAACCATAAAATACAAACCATATAAGAAAATTTCATTACAGTCCAACGTGTAGTCCGGTTGGTTATACCACAACTGTAGCAAGAGAGTTTATATCACCAGAAGCGAAAAGTAATCTTTACAGTTACTGAGTGCACATCTAAGCCCACATTGGTCTTCATATTAAAGATTTAGTGCTATGAACAGAAACTGAAGAGAGAAATGTCTTAACCAGACTACAAAAAACCCAAATTAGTGAAATTGCTGCCCTTGTCTTTCCCAAGTTTTAGGTCTCAAGTACATAA
Source organism: Porochilus rendahli (assembly GCA_039654305.1). NCBI lineage: Eukaryota > Metazoa > Chordata > Actinopteri > Siluriformes > Plotosidae > Porochilus > Porochilus rendahli. Next base: position 3,550,566 of record JBCNYG010000016.1, on the reverse strand, counting down.
AAAAATTATTCTCCATGAACAGATACTCCAAATAATCTGCAAATCTCCAAATAATTGCCCACTACCATTGCTGTATAGTCTTCTTCTTATGAATGAAAGTATTAACTAGACTAGCTCCACTTCACCACCAACCTGTAGGGTGTATAAAATAGCCTTAGGGCTTCACAGAATACAACACTAAAGCTGGCAGGGTGGTGTAGTAATTAGCAGGGGTTAAAGTAGGCCGGAGCACTCCGGAGCTGAGCTCCGCCACCTTAGACAATTCAAACTGTCAGCATCCAACAAATCAGAGCAAAATATCACCCTTTGCTCGCCCTGCCTTCGTTAACATGCGGAATCTTCCCACCACAGTGTTACCCTTGGCCTGGTGCGATTTGCACTCTTCTAAATAGAGAAGTCTCTTCTGGAAGAGGCATGGACAAATGGGATGAGGCAGAAGACCTCCATGAAAAGAATTGGTCAAATCAAATGCTTGAAAGAACGTGCTTCCTCTTCTGGAACTGCAAATCATTTTTGATTTGACCAATTCTCCTCCCAGATGTGCTTCTGCCTCCTCCCTCTGGTACATGCCTCTATCAAATGCCTCTTCACTCTGAGTGCAAATCACACCGGGCCCTTATTTCAGAGTACAAATGTATATTATTTAAATGTAAATGGGTTTGTGTGTTAGGTGATCTGCTCAGGTGATTGTCTGTGTGTGCTGCTGTTACCATGTCTGGTACTACTGGTAGTACTGTGTCCTTAATACATAGCACTTTTAGCACTTTTCAACAACAGATTTTCTAAGATACAGATTGTGCTTTGATTTCTTTTCAGAAATGTTTTGTCAGTATGTAATTTGAGGATGACTTAGATTGCTGCATTGAGATCTCTGCCTATATGGATCTTCATCAGCGGGAGCGAGGGGCTTCCGAGATGAGAACTCCAGTCAGCATCAGAACACCAGGACAGACCACAGGACTTGCAAAGCAAAGCAGGATCACCGGCATCCAAGACGTAGCATGTGTACAGTGTAATGGTAAAAGAAGTGTTTATTAGTGCTGAGTGCACACAAGGACTCCAGCATGACTAACTATGGCAGCAAAAATAAAAAGAGAGAAACCAGAAGGAAGGCAGACATGAGGGCACCCTGTAAGGTTTGCCAATCAGCCAATCCACTGTCAACGGACCTGGGTGAGCATGTAGAGTGAGGGAGCGACAGCATCCCAACGTCACAGTTTACCAGAACTCTCTATACCTGAGAACCCCAGTTCTGCTCCTCTATTGCTTGACTAAACAAGTATGTTTTCAGCCTAGTTTTAAAAACAGAGGCTGTGTCTGAGTGCAGAACAATAACTGCAAGTTTATTTCATAATTGCGAGGCTTTGTAAGAGAAAGCTCTGCCCCCTGCACTAGTCCTCAGTATTCGAGGTATCACTAAGCAGCCTGCACCTTTTGATTTAAGTGGGCGAGTTGGATCATAAACAACAAGAAGTTCACTAAGATAATGTGGTGCAAGAACATTAGGTGCTTTATAGGTTAAAAGTAGCAATTTATATTCGATTCAAAACTTAACTGGTAGCCAGTGCTATATAAGATGGTGATATGCTCATGTCTTCTGGTTCTAGTAAGAACTCTTGCTGCTGCATTCTGGTCTAACTGGAACTTGTATATGCACCTATTAAAACATCCAGACGCATTACAACTTAACTGCTACATCTTAATTCTTATTAAGAATTGTCGTATCTTATCTGCTACACATGACAAAACTGAAACACCATCCAAACTTACTACATAATCAGAAACCTTATTTCTAGCTGCCTGTGATCCAAGTTGTAGTACTTCTGTCTTATCAGAGTTAAGTAAGAGGAAGTTAGTAAGCATCCAGTCTCTAATGTCCTTTACACAATTATCAACTAAAAATAAAGCTTGTGTTTAAGCATCTGGCTTTGCTAAAATATACAACTGTGTATCATCGGCATAACAATGAAAGCTAATGCCATGTTCTCAAATAATATTACCGAAAGGGAGCATGTACAGAGAAAAAAACAGGGGGGCCTAAGACAGAACCTTGAGGAACTCCAAAATTAATATTAGAACGTACAGAGGAATCACCATTTACATCTACAAACTGATAACGGTTAGTTAAACAGGATTTAAACCAGGAGAGGGCCGTTCCCTTAATTCCAACAACATTTTTTAATCTATCAAAGAGAATTGATAGATTCTCCACAGTGGGAAGTCCCGCTCCTTCCTAGTTCAGTGTGAGCTGCACTTCCAGAAGGCTCAGGTGGCATTCATGATTTCCCATCTCTTGGGAAGAGCAGCGGCATGGGCCACAGCAGAGCAGGCTCGAGGGGCAACCGTGTGTCAAAGATACCAGGAGTTCAAGGAAACACTCATCCGAATGATCGATGTGTCTCCTCCCCAGCTCGCTAAGCTTCCAGGGCTCTTCTCAGTCTGAGACAAGGCTCCCGGAGGGTGATCAATTACGCTATTGAGTTTCGCACATTGGCCACTGACAATTACCTGGCCATAAAGGACGCCTTCGTCAGCGGGCTTGGTGAGGAGAACCGGGACCACCTCGACCCTCATGAGACTCCCGTCGAGTTTGAGGACCTAGTTGACCTGGCAGTTCGCATTGATAACTGGCTTCAGGAGAGGAAGTCAGATCGGCGCCGAGCCGCTAGGGGGAGCTTCGCTCTGGATCACCGGTGTCTTTGCCGCCTAACCCGGAGCTAGCGCCCCCTCACGTTCTGGAGGAGCCCAGTGCAGTTAGGGCACGCCAAGTTAACCCCGGACGGGTAAGCAGAGACACATGCACATATGTTTCCCCTCGTACTTTGACTGCTGTTTCTCTGCTAATCAATGCCAAAGCTATTTACATCCAGGCTTTCATTGATTCGGGGGCCGATGTAAACCTGATGGACTCCTCTCTAGCGAGGAGGTTGGGCATGGGACCCCGTCTGTAGATCGTCTTGTCTTGCCTTACCCCTTTCTGTTCACGGATACCTGGAGGGTAAGGCAAGCCCTGAAATGGAGTTGGGTTCTCTGGATGCCAAGCCTTACGCTGCGTCCTGCCGCTACAAGTTCAGCTCTCCTTCTAACCATGAGGAGGAGGGCCAGTTGGTAAGTCCATAGTGTGCAAGAAAAGACGCAAACAGAAGAGAGTTGTAAGCGATAGCAGGTCTGAAACTGTTGTGGCACCACAGACCAAGTCATGTATGGAAGAAGAAGACCCGTCGAACTTCAAGTCTGGCAAAAGAAAGAAAAGCCACAGAAAGATTCTCCTTAGTCACACTCACAAAGTTCATCTGAGTCTGAGTTTGAATCAGAGTTCGAGGATAGGAGGGCCGTTCAGGACATCCTGAAGTATTGTGAGGTCCCGCCGTAGGACTTAGTCATGTCTGTCTGTTTTGATCTGCTCTCGCCTCTCCCATGTGTGTCTCTTTGATTACAGGCTCCGCCCTGATTAGCTCACCTGTTCCTCATCCCCACCAGATGATAAAAGGGGGCCGCTTACCTTGTCCTTGTTGCCAGATCGTCTTGGGCATTCATAGAGTGAGTGCTTGCGTCTTCACTGAGAGAGTGTGTGCCTGCTTTAGGAATAGTGCTTCTCGCACCCGCGCCACGATCCACGTTCATGTGCCACATTATCCATGTTCCTAATAAAGGATCATTGTTTGCATCTGATCTTATCGTCTCTGGCCTGCATTTGGGTCTGTCAGTTCTTGGTACCGGCATAACAATAACAACACAGACCTATTAGTGCTGGTTAGGGTACCTTAGTGGAGGGATGGAAGGTGCACCTCACTCTCCCACAGCCATGCATTTTTCCTGCTGGTTCTGGAATCGAACCAGTGACTTTAAGCTCCCAAACCCACTTCTCTAACCTTTAGGCCACTTTATTTATTTATTCTTTATTTATTCTGGGGTTTTCACTGGATACACTGCCTTGTGACATTTGTTGGTGGCTTTGTAAGTACATGGCCAATTCAACCCCACTTTCTTTGCTTGATCTTGACTCTGTCTTGTGTCTGGAGTTTGTTTGTTGTTGCCTTTATTGATCACCATGTTTCTGCTCCATACATGTATTCATGTGAATGGGGTTAATACTTTGCTGCCAGTAGCAAGAGTAGCCCACAGAAGGAACTGAGATCACGGAGAGAGCTGCATGCACCAACGTATATACTTCCAAAATCATTTGCAAGAAAAAAATCAGATATGGGAGAGTGCCACACAAAACTACACAGGATAGGCTGATGCAGGCTGAAACTTAGAGAGTAGATGAGTTGATTTTGCAACCTGATATAGAAATGAACATAAAGAAAAATTCAGCCTGCGACTTTCCATATTCACACACAATAAAATCAGAAAAATCACAGGGGGGAAAAAATTAAAAAAGGGACACAGGAATCATGAATAATATTTTGTACATGTTAAATCAAAGCTGGCCTGGATCTTTGGAAGGAGAGGCAGGACCTGAGTTGAGTCAAAGCATGTCCCCTGAGGGATAAAGAAAATATTCATTAACTTCTAATTTAAATGTGTTTCATTTGGTATAACTATTTTACTTTAACACAATTAATTAATCTAATAATATTAAATGATGACAGACAGAAAAAAGCCATCTCTTCATTTGCTCACTCCATATCCGTGTGCATGAAGGTGACTTTTAAGCCCTGCTTCTGACTGAACATGAACAAGCATGAACATTGGGATATATGACACTTGAACTTTCCATCTTTCAAAATTGACAACTGGGGAATGTCTCTGTGTACTTTAGAGTGCCTAGTCAGGCAACCAGTTGACTTGCAAATTGTGATTTGGGAAAAACATGCAAACTCCTGCCCAGGAACTGAACCCAGGCATTCTTGCTGTGAGGCAGGCGTGCTAACCACTGCGCCACCATGCCACCTCTTGTCACAATCATGTAACATCAAATTCTGGATCAAAGTAATTATCTAAATATACATAAAATACAGATATTAAAGCAGCTTTTAGGTAATTTATGACCAAAGTTTAATTGGCTTGGTGGCCATCAAGAACCTTGACTAAATATTTGGCAAAAACTGTAGAAACTTTCAAGATCCCCTAAAGAAAAATGGAAATAATTTGCCAGCGGAAGCAAGACATTTCTGAAAGCTTGTTACACCTAGGTAAGCTAGGTCATAGAAAAATACTACCCACAAAACAAATGGCTGCATAAAAATTGTAGTCAGCTTCCTGATAACTGCCTCAAAAGCTCCATTAGGACTGCTAGCAATGTCTAGTAAATGTCACTGACCACCATAAATGTTACTGGACCCAGAGTACCCTGAAGAGCCAGTCATGTATGAAAGTGAAACATTGTGGTTTAAGGCCACCTCAAGCACATAGGTATCACAAATCTATGTAAGATGGGTGGAAACATTACCACAAATATCAACAGATTATTGCTTCCCATTATGTTTCAATCCTACAGGTGGCTCAGATTCTCACCATAGGGTTGATAACAGACTATTTTCTGAGTATTTGATGAATGAGCTACTTTCTAAAATATAGTAACTTACTTGTGTATTAAAAATGGATTTCAAGTGTCTTGGTCCTCAAGAATTTTTAGTAGCACTTACAAATTTTTATTATATGTAAGTTGAACATCTTCAAGGTGTCTCATTCCTTTAATATGATAATTATTTATCATGACAAGCACCTGGGAGTCTGATACAATCATGGCCATTTTGCAGAATCACTATTGACCTTGAATGATGCTTTTTAAATTTTCACTATTATGTTACATTTTCTACAACAATAAATATTCAGTCTGTAATGGCCTGGCAAGCTGTCTAGAGTGTACTCTGTCCTCCCCCAGAGTTGGCTGAGATGGGCGCCAGCCTTCTTGTGACCCTAATTAGGTTTAAGCGATTCAGAAAATGAATGAATTTATATTTAATTAACAATTAAACAATGCACAGGTGGCCCTCCTGGAGTCCAGACTCATACCCAGAATTGTTGTTAACTGGAAGGGCTGAAGCTTTCTCTTTTTGTAATTTAAGTGGAGATCCAGGACATGTATGTATTACAATAGCAGGACTACATGACTGCGACACTGTTCTTCTGAGGCCATACAGACATTCAGATAGTTGAGATTTCTGAGCCCTCACAAGATCATAGGTGCAAGGACAACATTCATGCATCGAGTGAATGTTCGGGGATCCAGAAAAAGGCAGGACCAAGAACTCAAATATTCCACCATTAATGGCAAACCTCAGGAAGTGCCAGTGCCCCTGTCAGATGGGTAAATGGAAGAAAGTGACCTTAGGGTTAATGGTGGCAAACCAGTCTTCTGTGTTGACAGCCTGCCTCACCCTGGCAATGGTGGCAGGGGAAAACAGCTTGCCAGCCTTCGATAATTGTCAGGAGGGGGTAAGATGCTTGAAGGACTTCCAAGCCTTAGCCCCCTGTCGTTCTGATCTCCCTTGTTGAACAAACAATTTCTTCTCAGTCATGCATGTTCAAAAGTCTACAACATGCTAATTACCATCTTTGTGTAGCTGCTGGTAAATTAAATTGTCTACATATCAGGATTTAAAATCAGGCAGGAGTTGCACCTGCACTTGTAATGGCTGAGTCTGTGCAGTCTTCTCAAATAGGCATCATAGGGTTTTGAGGTAGGGTAATGTCCACAGCGTTGGTTGCTCTACAGAGATTACTACAAAATAGTTGGCTAACTCATTCTCCTCAGAGGAAAGCATTGTCTATGTCCACATCCCCCTTTTGTTCTTCCTTGCGGTTGAAAAGTATAAAATGCAAATTTAGACTAATCAAGAGAGAAAGCATGCATATATCTTCCTCCTGGTTCAGGCTTCCTAGAAACAAACTTTTCTAATTGAGTTTTAAGCCAGTAGGCAAACAGGTCAATACTGGGTTTACCAGATATTGTGTAGGATCCAGAAATGCAGATCTTCTGAACTAACCTTCTTGTACAAAATAAATTTATCCAATCTTTCAGGAAGGTATCAAAAAGAAAGAAACCAGTCTCCACACTCACAGGATATCACAACTGGGTAAATAGCCTAAAGGCTACTCCATGAGTCAGAGGTGGAACACTTCCAAAGCTCTCCACATAATTTGCAGTGGACTGTCTGAGATTAACCAGATAAGAATTATGGATCACACCCCCCTGTGTATATACATTTATGGCTTTTTACAACTGAGGTACCCAATTTCATTCCCGAGATAGATACAGCCAGGGAAGCTTTAACACTTTTTCTATATTCAGTCAAGATAATCTGATAAACACATTGCAGAGAACCCATGGAGATCTAATCTGAAGATTTGTGAACAAAAGGCAGAAAACTTTTTTTTAAATAAAATCACATCTCTTTCGGTTCTTTGCTGATTAAAGTCAATTGCACGGTGTGTACTTCACTACCTTATTTCTCAAAACTATGCAAATTCCCCTCATATTATGCAGAGCACAAAAAAAAACCCCACTACATATACAATTACTTCTGGATTAGAGTACTGAATCATTTTAGCGGTCTGAAAAAACACCTAGCAATTTCAACAAAACTAGCATTAAATAATGTCTCTGATCACCAAATGTCTTAATAATTGTCTTAATTCATTTTAAACTTACTCTCCTTATCAGTGTCTATATTAGGATAATATATCTATACAAATTATACTCTGAAATAACTTGCAAACTGGCCACTAATAATCCCACATGTGAGTCCACTTAAGGAATAGTAAAATTTGTTCCTGGACAGATAAACGTTTTACATTATCCAGAGTCACTGATATGTCAACAGAGTGCAAACTGAAACCAAGAAACACAATAACCTGTTTAGCTCAACTGCATGCAGAGTTGCACTCTCACACTCTGACAACCTTCTCTGTATAAGAAGTCAACTATGTAGCCCAAACAGATGTGCCCATTATGAGTTCTCAAATGAGCAAAGATTGGCTTTATGGCCTTAATAAATATTCTTGGACTGCTGGAGAATCCCATAAGAAGACCTAAATGCATAAAGATTATCTGTCAAAATGAACTTTAGATATTTTTGGTCTCAACTGCTATGGGAATTTAGTAATATGCAGACTTTAAAATCTACTGATGTCATGTAACAATACGGTCATATAAGCTATAAGGTGTTCATTTTGAAATGATTATGTACAACACAAGCATTTTTTTTTCAACAAATGAAGCATCATTTGTTGACCTGACATATAGGAGATAATATTTGGCCTTTCTCAAATGCAGATAGTTTTATTATACCCCTTTTCAGAAATTTGGTTATCACACTGTCATTTGCATTTTTTTTTTACAGTAAACCAGCAACAAAGCCAATTTAAGATAACAATTGGGTGAGGTATATCACCAAATTTTATACAACAGTGTGTCATGAACAGTGTGTCTATGTAGCATTGCTGTGCAGTCAGTGTTACTCAACTTGTTTGACTTTGCCAAGTCTTCTACTATTGAGATCATCTCCAAATAGCAGTATTTAGTCTGAAGTTGGTGGATTATAGACAGAAGCATACAGCGTATTTAAATCTGGGCTGATGAGATCCCTTCTCTTCAAATTGATGTCTATTTGCTGTTAACAGAGGTTCTACAGCATGGATAAGAGTTTGTTTTCAGTGACAGTTGTTTTGTTGCACACTTGGAGCACTGCCTTCAACCCTGATATTAAGAAGGGTTGAGCTTTTTGAAAAGATTAATCTGTGTTCCTGGTTTCCTGCTTCAGTTTTTGCCATATTTATTTATTTTCAGGGCAATCAAATTAGGATAATTTGCCAGTTTGCAATCATTGCTCTTTACCTCTGTTAGTTTTGCCTTGCTTAGCCTTTCATTAAAAAGACTCTTCACAATATCTGCCAGGTCTACATTAATCTCAGGCCAAATCTTTTCTGTTGTGCAAACCTTTTGCACCAGAGATTTCTACTGGGACAAGGGCTTGATCAATTTTGCTTTTAAGCTCATTGTGCTTATGTAAAACAGGCTCTCACTGGACATCTCTCAATGAATCATCAGTGAGCCCCATAGGATTCATGATGAGTCCCATTGTCTTTGTGAGTTGAAAGTGCATGAAAGTTGCCCATAAATCCCCACAAATGGGCACAGTGATGTGTGCATGCCCAAATTTTCATGAAGACAAAAGTGCTTCTAAAATAAATATACAGCTGCTTGACATCAATTATCTATATATATATCTATATATATTCAATAGTCTAGAAGCTGTTTACTCAGGAAGACATGGCTGATGCCTGTGATATTATACCCACCTGGTCTCTTCTACCTCTGAAAACCACCACTGTGGCCAAAATGCCCTGAATCTGAACATGCAATTATTTGTGCCAGTTCTAAAAGAATTAGTGTATGATTGTCCAGTAAATAGCATTATCAATTAAATAAACATAATTGATACGTCATTAAGTATGTTTATTAATGTTATTAAGTAAGTTTATTAGCATGATGCTTTGCAACTTAATGAAAAGAATTATAAAAAATATGTACAAAATATTTCAGTCTCTGACATCATATTATCATATTATTAGAAAACAGAAAATAGAAAAATTAAAGATAAAAAAAGCAATTTCGCAACATCACTTCCACCAACATGTGCTTTTCCATATTCGTTAATTTTGTTTGTAGATAAGAACAAATCCCATATAAGGAAATATTGGTGAATGCCAGAAAAGTGCTTAAATACAACAATATGTTAGTGAACATATTCATGAAAGATTCCGATTTTCTTGATTTTCAGGACCATTCTCATACAAAACTTCATATTCAAAGTTGTGATAGACTTGGTCAGTGCAACTTAACATTTGTTTCAAAATCTCTCTCTTCATAACCTGCATGAGCTGAAACATTTGGCCCATCTGGTCATCTAAACCACTTGTGAGATTTATGCCCATTAATTCATTCTGCCATGACCTAAAATAATGATGAAAGTGCCTTACAAATTCCATCTGTCCCTAATTATAGAAATAGGTTCACACTTAAGAACACTTTTCGTAATACTTGTTGTGACTCCTGGGTTTAGGGCCACAGTAAATTGTGAAAACCCCAGTAAATTGTAAACTTTAAACTGCCAAGAGTTCTTGAGGTATAAACTCGTTACACCTCTCATGAGAGAAAAAATGGGGGGGTACAAACCATGTCCTGTAACTTCAGTTCTGACTCATTCAGTGAGCAGTTCCCCTTGGGTTAAGACACGTGAGAGCGACATGACACAGACCTTGTAATCTGCAAATAATGTGAACAGGTCTACAGTTGTTGTGCTTAAATAAAAATGAAGACAAAATTGAACATAGCAACTGCAGTGACCTTTTTTGATGTTATTCCAAATACAGTCACAAAACACATCCAATTCACAGCTACCAGATATGTGCACTGATCTAAATCAGTATGTTTGTAAAAATTGTGTAGAAGAAAAAAATTCTTCGTAAGAACTGTTGGGGAATGAAGTTTAATGTTCTCACCTG
>JBCNYG010000016.1:3526641-3540011 GCA_039654305.1 Porochilus rendahli | reverse complement strand
TACAAGTGTCCTGGGCCTCAGGAAATTTTAGTAGCACTTATACATTATTATTATTTGTAATTTGAACATCTTGAAGGTGTCTGATTCTTTTAATATGATAATTATTCATCATGACAAGCACCCGGGAGTCTGGTACGATCTTAGCCATGTTTGCAGAGGCACTATTGACCATAACTGATGCTTTTAATTTTTCAATATGATGTTTTATTTGCTACAATATTATATATTTAGATATAAACAAGGCCATTTGATTATTTTTCTTTATTAAATATAGTCTTGAAAGTGAAATTAAATCTTTGTGACAAGATCTTTTTCCAGGCAAATACAGGAATGTCTATATTTAAGAGCTAAACATTAGAAGAAAGTTCTTTTCAATACTGCTGCTAGCACATATTATTCAGTACCATCAGAGGGTTATTTTAAGTCATAGTTGATTAAAATCGGTTTATAGCTTGGTGAGTTATGGGCTTTTATGCATGAATGTCCACATGTGCGACAAGACTTTTGCCAATGACTGTTTAAACTGTGTCTTGGGGTTGTGTGTCTGTGTTTCTGTGTGTAAACCGTTTTGCATTTTCTCTGTGTTACCTGTCAGGTAATTGATGATCCTTCAGGGAACAGTTTTATTGAGAATCCATTTGCACCACAGAAGGATGAAGCTCTCTCTGTGTCATATTACAAAAGGACACCTGAGCAAAACGCAGCCCTTGGGATAGAGGTGAGAATATACTAGACTGGAATTATAAGTATGTTGTGCTTGTTATTTCTGCTATTAATTTATATTAATATTGAGAAATAAGATCAGATTTCCCAAAAGCATGATCTAACTTTGTTATATCATTTATATTTCCCAGAGATTATGCATTATGTATGATTTATTTATGATTGTTTGGCTTCTTTCTGTGCTTCCTTTCAGGAACGTGAGCAAGAGGAGAATCAAGGGAATGATTTGGAGACGATGAGGAATGAAGTTCTGGTGTTTAACACCAATTGCCCTGAGTGCAACGCTCCTGCCTCGACAAATATGAAGCTTGTCCGTATCCTTTGAATGCTGGTAGCACAGGGCGGTTTTCTTCCTGGTTGGCGGGGACAGGTCTGACTGTAAGTCAGTTGGGGCTCATGTATAGTAACTCCAGCAAATGGTTCAGCCTGCAGTCTTTCTCACATTGACTGAAAAGAAACATGAATTATATCAGCCAAAGGGTGTAAAAACATTGATGTTGATGCGCAATGCATTTTATGCACAGGTATTAATAAATAGTGCTGGAGACACGCAAAAGAGATGTTAACCAGTATGTTATGTACAGTACAGATATGTTCAGTAGATTGGCGACCATGACTCTCGTCCAAGGTCTGCTGGGATTACTTCCAGTTAGCAATTTAGATGGATAAGTTGTAACGATAACTGATAGATGGATGGATATACACTTCCATTTTACAATTGTTTTCTACAGTTTCTTTACTGTTAAGGTAAACACACACAGGTCTGTGTTTATATGGATCCTTTTCATGTTGTCACAAGCTGGCAATTACATTAAGAGTGTGTTACTGGTGAAAACGAGCAGTACATTTGAACTCGCCTGTTGGGTGTGAAGCGTTACAGTGTTTGGCCTTTTTGTGGGGGTTGGTTGTATCTGCTAATTCAGTACTGGACCAATTTCAGTTGTTGTTGTCCTTAGTAAAAAATTAAATGAAACAGATGTGGGAATTGGGGTCCAGGTGTGTTTTTAACTGATTTCTTTCTTTAAGGTTCCTTCCTTTACTGTTAACCAGAAATTCCACATTTCAAAGAAGTCATAATCATGGCCACCAACTGTGACAGCTGTGGACATCGAACTAATGAGGTCAGAAATAGACAGCAATTTGAGATATTTGGGAATATTCCTCAAAAGAAAAAGACATTGCCTGTAGTTGGATCTATTTTTTTTTTTTTTTAAAAATCAATGTTTACGAATTATGGGAAAATCTGATTATGGTCATATTTCTATTGAAATACTCAATCTTTAAGGGTTCACAAGATTTCAAGCACCACTGGATTTATAACTGTGTTGTTAGTAGTAACATCATAAAGTATTCTTGTTATGACAAGGTCTGTCATCTTGGTTAGTTCATTAGTACATTTTACAGTGTGACTGAGCTGTCAAAACATTAAAATTTTCTCACTATTTGTGCTGATGTAATATATATCTAAGAGTGAGTAGCAATGACCAAGATGGCGGCACAAATTTGGTGCCACCCAACAGCGCCATCAATAGGGTGTAGCCTATCTTATTTGATACTTATGTTCCTGCTCTCCCCCTCCTCTCAGAGAAAGCTAGCAGAAGATAGTTCTAGCTCTCAAGAATAGTAAATACTTTAATTCCATATTTTTGTGGAATTTGTTTAGAATGAATCGTAAACGGCATTAGCATGAAATAGCATGCAGCACTTCTGGCTGACTCACAGTGACTTTTATGCACTTTAACTTTGTCCTTTAACTTGACCTGATCTGGATTCCTATGTGTTTGGAAACAGTCGAAGGTCTAAGCATCCTTAGAGTCATTATTTTTCACACCTGGTGCGCCTTTAGCAGCATCACCATCTTTAGCCTTGATTACAGTGTGTACTCGTTGTAACATGGTTGGTCAGCTGATGACTTGAATGTACTGATTGACCAGGTTATTACATCACTTTTTCTTCATTGTTGGCACAGATAAAAAATTGGGGCTCAAATAGTGAAAGAGTGGTTCAGGGAGCATAAGGAATCATTTTCAGGCATTAACTAGCACCACAGTGTCCCAGCACAATCTTAGGGTCAGGACTTAGGGTAGTGTACATGGACATGGTGCATCTTGGGGTTTTTTTTTTGGATTGTGTTAACTGGGTGTAGCTGGAGTTATGGGTTGTGGATGAAGCTGTTTAAGGAGAATGACAGTGAGAATGATGCACATTCTTAATTTTGATTTTGCTATATTGTATTAATCCCACAAGGGAAATTTTGGTTCTGCTTTTAACCGATCCAAAATAAGCCCCCACACACTTGGAGCAGTGGGTCGCCACACATTCCCGTGCCTGGAGAGCAGTTGGGGGTTAGGTGCCATGCTCAAGGGCACTTCAGCCATGAGGGTGGGGGAAGGGAAGGTGCAGCTCACTCATCCACCGCTGCACATTATTTCTTGTCCACTTCAGACGGCTCTAGTGTTTGTGTATTTGTTCCTTGGTACATTTCTGTGCGAGTACTGTAGAAATCTTGGGTTAAAACATGTTAATAATATTTGATTTTAATGTTTGTTATAAATACACTGAACAGGTGAAATCAGGTGGTGCCACAGAGGAGCTGGGAACCAGAATCACTCTCCACCTCACAGACTCGTCAGACATGTCACGAGACTTGCTAAAGGTATTCTCAATCCACACAAGCTTTTTATTCAACACATCAGTGTTTATTTCTAAAAAAGAAAAATGGGTTGCACTTTTGTATTCAATTTAAAATAAGTGTAAAAAATTTCCTAAAGCTTTTTTTGGTCCCTTTTAGGTGTGCAGACTGGGCTTGTTTTCTGTGCCTCGGTTCGAAAAGCTGTGAAATGTATATGGTTCATTTACTGATGTGGTGTGTTTGCACATGTGTGACAGTCGGAGACTTGTGGTGTGCTGATTCCGGAGCTGGAGTTCGAGCTGGGAATGGCAGCGTTAGGAGGAAAATTCACCACTTTGGAAGGGCTGCTTAAGGACATAAAGGAACTGGTAAACATCAGTTGCCGTAAATTATTTTAAGGTATTCGTATTTACAGCAGTGAATCTTGTTCCAAATTTTATGTCATGTCTAATTGCTTTAGATCGTCGTGAAAAACCCCTTCATTTGTGGAGACAGTGCCTCCTCCAACACAGCTGAGAAACTGGAGCTGTTTGGGAAAAAGATTGACAAGGTTTGAATTTCTTACACACAAAAGCTTCAACCTCAGTCCCTCTGTCCTGTTCAGAGGTGTCAGTACATTATATGGTCAAATCTATGGCTTCTATTTATGCATTTGGCAGACGCCCTTATCCAGAGCAACTTACATTTTTAAAATCTCATTGATACAACTGAGTAGTTGTAAAATAGAAAATGTATGTCAGAATCAGATTACTTTATTGAATGTCGTGTATATATAGAGGTGCAGTAAGGAGAGGGAGGGAGAGAGGGTGGTTTGGCAGGGGGTTCCAGGCTTGCTCCTGACGAGTTAGAAGGGAGCTGAGCGGCAGTCGCAGTGTCAAATCTGTTAAAAAAAACATCCTCACCGCCCTCTGCTGTTGGATGGTCTGAAACCAGTGATGGTCTTCATACCACTCCAAACCTCTGTCATGTTGTTATGTTGGAATTTCCACTCCAGCTTTCTCCTGTAATTGTCCTTGACTCTCAGTAAACTCTGATCGTTCTCACCTCCTCTCTCTGAACCTCATCTCTCCCTGAATGCCCTCTTCTTGTCATTAAGGAGGGCTTTGTTGTCTTTAGTCATGCACAGCTTGTTACGTTTACATTTGCAGCATTTGGCCGACGCCCTTATCCAGAGTCACTTGCGGTCCTCCAAACATTTCACAAAGTTCGGAGCACACAGTTTGTATAGAGTTTACGAGTCATGTGACTGAACTAAAACCGGAAACTGTGTAGTACCCACTTTGAATGTTAAAGAATGGTAAAGTGTTAGAATGTTAAAGATTTTTTTTACTTTTGTATAGCATGAATGAAACCATATGGGATGGTTTAGCGAGTGAAGTTATGATTTCTTTCATTCATAATTATGAATTTGTGAATGGGTTTGTGTATGAATTGGAAGTCAGGGTGTATTCCTCGATCATGCCCAGTGTTGCTGAGATAGGCTTCAGGTATGTACTTACTGAATGAAGAAGAATCTCTCAGATGTTTGATTAATAAACATTTCAGTTTAACCAATACACACTGTATGAATGAGAGGACTGGAACACACCAGCCATGGTTTATTAACATGGGCACCAATGTTCTCTTTGTTTTCTTGTTTGTAATGTCAAGATAATGTCAGGAGAAATGGATGTCCACATAATCCTGGATGATCCGGCAGGGAACAGTTACCTGCAGGTAAATTTATTTCTTTACCTAATAAATATTACCATAAAACATATGATGGCTAAAATAACTTTTTAGCAGTACACACATTGGTTATAAAGGTTGAAATTAAATTGTCTTTACACCCTGACAGCAATCAGTAATTTAGGAGGTCCGAAAAAAAATCCCCAAAAAGTGTGGCCGCAGTATAATCCTGCGAAAACACTGACCAATCATTGCCTAGCAGCCCACTAGGAAACATCCAATCAAATGCTCCTGTGTTGCCCTACCATGCATGAAGTAAATCCTGGAAGAGCTTGTGTGTCAGGCAGAGAGGACATGGTTTTGGAAAGACCTCCGCGGGCAGGGGAGGGTTCAGAGAGGAGTTTGAGATACTGCATTCAAATTTTGCTATCTTTATTCCAGATTACCAACCCCATCTTTAAGACTGATGTATCTTGAATAACATTAGGCATGGGATTTCTTTCTATAGAACATCTACGCTCCAGACCCCGATCCTGAGATGAAGATTGAGAAGTACGTGCGGACGTTTGAGCAGAATGAGGACCTGGGACTTAACGATATGAAAACCGAGGGTTACAGTGAGGGTGAGAATTGAGACTGATAGAAGGAACCAGTAGCCAGGGATCACCATTAGTTATAGCTATGGCCTTTTTATTGGTTTTATTCAGGAAGACCTGTAACCATAAAGATCAATTGTACCATAAACACAGGGATTGCAAGTATTACCTTATTTAACCTTTACCTTCATGCACAATGCCCTGACTTACTGATGCTATAAAGTACTTTTTTTTCCCACCCCCATCATGTGATGATCATTAATTTAATTACAACCCTCGTGCTCTTTGGGAACAGGCATGACTTAATTTTATATAGCCACTGTATTATTTAGAGGGCAATTATTGCCAGTAACGTTACATCTGATTGTCTGAATCAGGAAAATAAATATTCAACCTCACCTTCTGTATGTATTGTTTGTACAATAAAAAATGCTAATGAGGTGTGTGATGCAATGTAGTGAAAATGTATGTAGATAGGATAGGGTGTGATCGCAGGCCCTGTGTGAGTCATAAACATTAATAACAGCAGCAGTGTAAGGAAATCCTGCGACTGGAGAAAAACACGCACCCCACACACCGATCCGCCTTTTATCAGGACATCATCATTTATTCAATTAAACAGGAAGAAATAAAAATTATAATATGGCATTTAAAAAGCAGTGGGAACGACAACAAGCACTGGTCTAAAAACTACCAAGAGTGTATGCTAAAATGTTCAGACCATGTTTTCTTTTCTTTTTTTCCGATCCGCTCAGTCCACCTTTTGTTCGCGGCCGGGTTGAACGGGTCCGCCGGTGACCGGTTAGTATAGTGTTCATCTCTCAGTGCGGACACGGCACCTCATCTACAAACATCTCTCCGAGGAACATCAACAGCAGTTTCTTAAAACACTTTAAGACAAATGCAGAAATCAAGCGAGAACAAGGAAAAACGTGTTACTGTAGAGACTCAAAATGGTGGCACCCGCACCGCGGTGTGGAGCCGTGATGTCAGTGTCCTCTCGGTCACGAAGCCCCATCACTTGCTCTTGGCTGGTTTCTCGGTTTTCTTGGGCAGGAGAACGGCTTGGATGTTTGGCAACACTCCGCCCTGGGCGATCGTCACGCCGCCTAAAAGTTTATTGAGTTCCTCGTCGTTTCGGACGGCGAGCTGCAGATGACGGGGGATGATCCTCGTCTTTTTGTTGTCTCTAGCCGCGTTTCCGGCCAACTCGAGGATTTCGGCCGTCAGGTATTCCAGCACTGCGGCCAGATACACAGGCGCCCCCGCGCCTACTCGTTCGGCGTAGTTCCCTTTGCGTAACAGTCTGTGGACTCGACCCACTGGAAACTGAAGTCCAGCTCTGGATGAACGGGACTTCGCCTTGGCCCGGGCCTTTCCTCCGGTTTTCCCCCTGCCAGACATCTTTATATCACAACAAAAACAACCAGTAATCTATTAACTTCGAACTCTCAGAATGTTTCTATTGCAGCTAACGTGCTGTATTATGATGTAAGCACACTTTGATATTTATACCTCTATCCCGAATCTGATTGGACGCACTGAAGTGCCGCGACGCGGCCAATCACAGAGCGCAACGGGCCTCACGACACACGGAGAGCGACCTATCGTTGTTAAGTCTGACTTAACGCTTATTTACAAGCGAATTCTATAAATATAGGCGAGACCAGTGCGTCTAAAGTATCCAGAGCTGAACCGAGAAGAGCTTTGACGTTAATTTGACAGACTAAAAGGATGCCTGAACCTTCAAAAGCCGCTCCGGCACCTAAAAAGGGCTCGAAAAAAGCAGTGACCAAGACACAAAAGAAAGGGGACAAGAAAAGGCGCAAGACCAGGAAAGAAAGCTATGCCATCTACGTGTACAAAGTGTTAAAACAAGTCCACCCGGATACTGGTATTTCATCCAAAGCTATGGGTATTATGAATTCATTCGTGAATGACATCTTCGAACGCATTGCCGGTGAAGCTTCACGCCTGGCTCATTACAACAAGCGTTCCACCATCACATCCAGGGAGATTCAGACCGCCGTGCGCCTGCTTTTACCCGGGGAGCTGGCCAAACACGCCGTGTCCGAGGGCACCAAGGCTGTGACCAAGTACACAAGCTCCAAGTGAAGGTAGAACACAAGATGGACTGAACGGAAGAGACGCCCACGGAAAACGGAAGTGATCTCTGTTCTTTCATCCCGCATCTTTATTCCGGGGCTTTTGTTCGTCTGGCGCAAAAATTACTGCCCGAATTGGGTTTTTTTCTGTAAGGACGTTTAAGAAAAAAAAAAAACAACGCTGTACATTAGTCATCTGTCTGTCTTTTGCTTTTATTGAATGTTTCTTCTGAAATGTACTAAATTGCATGTGTTGAAAGAAGGCACGTGTTTGTTTCCTGATCTGTTTTACTCCCGAGTGATTATTACATCCCTGTGGTTCCGGCTGGAGCCAGAAGGGGGCGGGGTTACGGTTTTATTATGCACTGTATGGATTTAAAATGTCTGTCTTAATTAATCATATTTCACACTTCATGATTTTTGTCATCTTACATAATAAACAAGTTAATTCCTGTTGACACATATGTTTTTGTGAGACGCTTATTGATTGGTGTGTGTGTAGTTAAAGTGATTAGTATTAGTACCAGGGTGGCCGGAAGGCTGGAGCCTATCTCAGTCGACACTGGAAGAAGTCAGGGGTAGACCCGGAACAGCTTATGAAACCATCACAGGGCAACACACAACCATTCACATTCACACCTAAGTGCAATTTGAAGTCGCTGATTAGCATAATGTGAGTGTCCTTGGACTGTGCAAGCAGGGGGAGAACATGCAAACTTCAAACAGGAACACCCTGGCCGAGCCTGGGACTTGATCAGGACCTTTTTAAAAATGTGTTCTGACGTCTGGGCTTTACAAAAATAATAATTAAAAATCACAAACAAGTACTGTGTATTTTTTTTTACAATAATATGTGTTCAGTGTAATAGTCCTGTGGTTTGCATTAATTATACTGTAACAAACACTAAAGGTGTGTTAAATATCAGAGATGGGTGTGGTTGTGGTACACAACTTGTACTTTGAACACTTAAACGTTTCTTTTCTCTGGGAATTTACATTTACAGCATTTAGCAGACGCTCTTAGCCAGAGCGACTTACAGTAATGCTTTAAAGTCACTATCAGTGAAAATATACCTTTTTTTCAGGACACAGACTAAGTATTCCATCAGTCAAAAACTTGTTGGGTAGATGTATTATTAGTGGTGTGTGTGTGTAAAACATAGTGCTAATCTAAGTACTGCTGAAAAAGGTAGGGTTTCAGCCATCGTTTGAAGATACCCAGTGACTCAGCAGTCAGAGGAAGTGCATTCCACCACCTTGGAGTCAGAACAGAAGAGTTTAGATGAATTTTCCCCTAAGTCAAGCATTAGTTAATGTGAGCAGATACAGGAAATGGAGAGATCTTAGCAGGGGAGTGGTGTGGGAAAATTTTGGAAATTTGAAAACAAGCTGTGCAGCTGCATCCTGGATCAGTTGCAGAGGTCGAATTGTGCTCAAAGGTAGACCTGCCAGGAGTGAGTTGCAGTAGTCTAGTCTTGAGATGACAAGGGACTGAACAAGTATCTGAATGGCCTTAGTGGAAAGAAATGGCTACCTATCTCAGCTGTCATTGGGCAAAGGCAGGGTCCACCCTGAACAGCTCACCAGACCAACACAGACAACCAAGCAGTATGTCAAAATTACCTTAATTAGGAGGAGAAAGAGAAAAGAAAAAAGAAAAGGAAAAAGAGGTTTGGAGAGTGAGAGGTATGGAACTGGTTTCAAATTATGGAATAGACCCAGGACAGTCTCCAGGCTTAGACCTCATCCAGCTGGTTTGGGATGAAGTGGTAACAGAGTTCAAAACATTTGTGGGAATGTTTGAAAGTGCTGGGAAGAACATCCAGAACAACATTTGTGTTCCATCATTGAAGGAACACCATGAAAGCACCACCAGCATCCAAAAGTGACCAAAACATCAGCCAGAAAGCATCAGAACTGAGAAGTGGTCTGTGGTCACAACGTGGAGAACCACTCCTTTTTTGCAGTGTCTTGCTAACTGTCTATAATTTCCACCTGTTTTCTATTCCATTTGCACAACAGCAGGTGACATTAACTGTCAGTCAGTGTTGCTTCCTAAGTGGGCAGTTTGATTTTACAGAAGTGTGATTGACTTGGAGTTACATTGTGTTGTTTAAGTGTTCCCTTTATTTTTTTGAGCAGCGTATACACGTATACACACACACACACACACACACACACACATCTAAGAATTTCATTGCCAGTGGTGATGTTTCATTGTTGCCTGTATATGACAAATAAAGTTGAAACTTGATATTCAATATATCTAATGTTTAATTTAGACAGTATAAATAAAGGTCTAATAATTGTGTAAAGTTAAAATCATGTTAAGTTTGGATGTTTTTATGCAGGCAGCTACACTATGCCAGCCAGGAGAGGAAAGCACAGCAATGGGGTGATGTAGGAGACTGTGAAGGACTTTCCCAGATTTAGCTGTTTAAGGGAAATGAAAGAAACTTTAATTCCTTTGAATTCACTTTGAAATTACATTTTTACACCGAAGGTATGCAGTGTCAAACCATCACCTTGTTGTTGACTTTGAAGTCCTACATCTCTATTATTACTCAGGATCATAAAACTTTGGAACACTCTGTACTAGATCACCTGATGAACAATTCTATGTAGTCAGATTTTTTATTTTTTTAACCAGAAACAGAATTTTTGGCATTAAAAACTACGTAGCCAGATCATCTGAGATATACCTCCGATGTGTAGCTTAATTGAGAAAGGCCCTTGTTAAACCTGGGACTCAAACCCAGGACCTTCTTGCTGTGAAGCAGACATGCTAGCAACTACGCCACTGTGCTGCTCCTCCCATTCAGTAAACAGTTATGGGGAAAAAACACGACATGGAAAGAGATTTAAAAAAGATTTTATTAACAGCGTAGAAACAAAATATCCCTTTCCCCCAGACATGAACTCTTCCTTCAGCAGACCAGAAACAAAGACATGGAAACTGAAAAAATGGCAACGAAGAAAAAAAAGCTAGAGACTTAACACTTTAACTTGGAACAGCATAAGCTCTAATAGGATTAAAAAAAAACAACACCCTACAAATTCCTTAATGTCAGTGCAGTGAAATGATTCATTCATTCAATTCAGTCAATTTTATGACCCTCTTATTCCTAATTAGGGTTGCAGGGAGGCTGGTGGCCATCTCAGCTGACTCCGGGCGAGGGCGGGGTACACCCTGGACAGCTCGTCAGGCCATCGCAAGGCAGCAGGTAGACATGGTGGAGGAGACAAAAATAGGCTACTGGTTATCAGTGGTGTCAACCTATATGCACTGTCCAATATATTAGGAACATTCAGGCAATCACCCAATCCTGTGGCTACAGATCAAGAGCTTCAGTTAATATTCACATCAAACTAAGTTGGTGGACGGGCAGGGTGGAGCACTTTCAGTTACTTTGACCCTGGCATGGTTATTGCTGCTGCCATGGATCATTCACACAATATTCATTCCTTCCTTTTCTAAACCCTTTAATCAGGTCCTAATCAGGGTCGCGGGGAGATTGGAGCCTATCTCAGCCAACTCTGGGCGGAGGCAGGGTACACCCTGAACAGCTCACCACACCTTTCAGGGCCAACACTCACATTCCCTCTCACACCTAGGGGCGATTTGGAACAGCCAGTTAGCCTACTGTGCATGTATTGTGGGAGGCAACCGGAGTACCCAGAGGAAGCACGGAGAGAGCATGCAAACTCCACACAGAAACGCCCTGAGCCCGGGAATCGAACCCGTGCTAACCACTGTGCCGCCCTCACACAATATCTCTAGAATTAATGCAAAGTAGTGCAAAAACAACATACCAGCAGGAAAAGATAGATGTGAAGAAAACTGGCACACAAGTTGATCCTGACAGAACACCTACGGTAGCTTAAATGAGCACTCTAAAGTGTAGTGAGCAAAGAAACAGCTCAGAAACAGCAATGTGTCAAAGCCAGAACAAAAGCCTGGACTTTTCAAAGTCAGTAACCTGAGGCTACAGTGGGTATGAACTGGACAGTTGAGAACTGGAAAACGTACTGGTGCTCCGGCCAGGATTTTAAAGTCAGAATTTGTTTCCAAAAGCTCCAAGGCTTGTGTGAACAGTCTACACTGGTGAATCTGGCTTAACAATGTAGGGAACCCTCCAAACACTCATCTATTCTCCTTTAAGCAAGACATGTTCAGTCTCTGAACTGCTATTAACACAAGATGTCCTTGTGAACATTCTAAAGATTGTTGAGCATTAAAAAAAAAAAAAAAAAAAAAGTCTCTGAAACATGTGAACCAACCTGCCTGGCACCAGGCTTTCTGTTTGTCGTGAACATTACTATAATCTCTTGACATGGATCTACCCCAGGGGTGTCCAATCTTATCCACAAAGGGCCTGTATGGGTGCAGGTTTCACTTCAACCAAGCAGAAGACACACCTTTCACCTGTTTCAATGACTGATCAAAACAAAACAAAACAAACAAAAACAAAGAACTACTTTGTACATAAGTGTTCCAATTTTTGAAGCCAGGTGGCAGCAATCTTGTTTAGACAAATACTTTTGTTATACATCCAATAGCATGAAAAGGTAGATAGAAATAATTACAACCAATATGAACATTTAATTTTAATATAATTTTTACAAAATTTGAGCTATACAGAACTTATATTATTTATTTTTTAATCAATTACAAATATCAGTGGAATTATTGGCAAAGCTACATGAATTTAGTATTCTGACCAACAGCAGTAAAATGTTCCAAGGTTTTCGAGCTGAGTTGGCCATCAACATCTTCATTTTGGGATCTTAAAGCAAGGTGGTGTCACCAAGATGGCTGCCACCTGGCTTAAAAACTGAAACACTAATGTACGAGCTAGTGGCTATTTTTTTGTTTGTTTGTCTGAGATCAGTCATTTAAACAGGATGAAGGTGTGCCTAATGCTTGGTTGAAATGAAAACCTGCACTCACACTGGCGCTTTGCGGATAAGATTGGACATCCCTGATATACCTGATTATAAGCACGGATCCCGTTGCCACACTATTGGCTGGTTGAATCAATGTGAATGTACAGATGTTCCTAATAAAGTGCTTGGTCAGGGTACATACTGAAGTGATATGATCCATACACAGAAACTGAATTTATAAAAAGGCCAAAGTTCTTTTTTGGATACTGAATGTCATTAATAAAGAATTCAACATTCCTAGACACTACACACCAACACAAAACAAAAGCCCAGGTTATAGTCTTAAAAGACCTATATTTTACAGTTTTGTCATCTTGTCTGTTTTTGGTTGTGTAATTAATGTCATATCCTAAGTCATCTTGCATCTCTTCTGAAATTTAAGATGTTAAATTTTAGTTGGAAAGTCTATACTCCAGCACAAAATGTTAAATTTTTTGTGAGGCCACAGAAAGATTTATATGGAGTGAACTCATTTTGTAACCCCAATAACAAGTGCACACAGCCTGAAGGAAACAATGCAATACTCCATCCAGGCAGAGAGGTTTATCACAGACTGCAGATGCCTCTAGATTTTCGGGGGTGAATGTATTCAGTTTCAGTGGATCAGAATTAATAAACGGAGAGCTACTCTACACAAACTTCACCTAGAATGCTATGAAACCTTTTTGGTGCTGCAAAGAGAACAGATTGTGTATTTAA
>JBCNYG010000016.1:3500619-3526434 GCA_039654305.1 Porochilus rendahli | reverse complement strand
TAAACAAACTTTCCCTGGAAGGGGGGGGAAACTTTTTTGGGGTGGAAAGGAAAAAGGGTGGGTGGTTAAAAAAAAAAAAAAAAAAAAAAAAAAAAAAAAAGATGAACCTTTATCACAGTCAATAAATACGACAACACAAAAACGAGATGTTCCAGTTGTTATAATTCATCCCCTATATGGTTTTGTGAATCCTCGTCCCCTGTTGTTCCTGTAAAAAAAAAAAAAAAAAAAAAAAAGACGAACACAATGATTAACTTGGATATAATTTCAAAAAGCTATATAACAATGACTTGCTATAATAAATGTCAGAAAGTGAACAAATGCCAAAATTTCTTAAATGAATTCAGTCAGAGTTCTACTTAAATATAAATATTTACACACTTCCTAAAAGCGGAGTTAAGAAACAGCTGTGATATAACTTACTGTCTTTTCAATGCTATTCGAGAACACAGTTCTCCTCAAGAAAATTAACCACTGACTAAACAAGAATAAGTCTATAAGTATTTGGACAGTGACAAAAAAAATAAACACCAACGCCAACACTAAGCGAAAGCAGAGTAAACCAGTGGTTCAGCTATGGTAGTAACAGTTTCTCCTATCTGATATATGGAGTTACCCTCAAACTCAAAACCCTCAAAATTTGGAAAACACAAATGCTATGCACACTAATTCAACATTTACATTCATTGTTTGTGTATGTAAAGTAAAAATTACCCTTGTCTTCTGCTTTTTCTGCTATTGTTGGCTCGGTTTCAATTTCTCCTTTTTTATCCCCCTCAGTGGGAGGTTCCTCTGCCGGTTTCACCTCCTCAGCTCCATCTGGAACATCATACGGTGTTTTCACCAAATTCAAAGTAGATAGAAACAACAGTAAAAGCAAGAGTTAAAGTCTCGACTGCGTGGTCTTACAGTCAGCCGCTAATGTTTCTTACTGGATTCATCTTTGGGAAAGATGACCTTCTCCGATTCCGTGCTGTTTGTTGTGCCGTTAGCTGTGCCGTTTTCCGAACTGGTGGAATTCTTGTCTTTAGGTTTTGGCTTGGGGTTTGGCTTGGCAAACTTGGCTTTGTTGAGGAGGTAGGTAACCTCTCGATTTAAGAGGGAGAGTTTGGCCTCAATGTCTTTAGATAAGAGCACGGGTTTCTCTGTAGGAGAGCGTTTCTCCTGCAGAGCCACAGTTTCATTCTTCCAGATCTACCAATAAATAATAAACAGGAAAAGAAGTAAATAAACAAGCTGCATAATTACGACATCACATCGACAGCCAACATTCATTCGCCAATCTGCTTAATCCTACATGGGTCATGGGAAGGCTGGTGCCAACCTGGACAGCGCAACAGACTATCATAGGGCCAACACACAGTCACATCTAGTCGGAGTTTGAAACAGCCAGTTTGCTTAACCTGCTTATCTTTGCACTATGGAAGGAAACCAGAGTACCTGGAGGAAACCCAGGCAAGGACGGGAAAAACATGAAAACACCACACAGAAACATCTTCTTACAGTAAGACGGGTGTCCTAAGCACTATGCCACCATGCTGCACTAAGCTCACATTTGGAGAAAAAGTAATCAGTATGGCTTATTACACACCATCGTTTCATTTATGACTCTCTCCAAGGTCTTCATCTCAATGTCAGTAAAAATCTGGTCCTCTTCTGAAATCAATCTGGCACCCCTATATATTATATATATAAAAAAAAGAACAAGATGAAACAAAATCCAAGATCAAACCATGAAATTCTTTAATGACTAAAAATGTAAGGTGCAGCTAGCAGCTATGGTTCCTAAGCAGTATGCTAGAAAATGATACCATTAGGTTACTTGAAGACTCACTTCAAAAACATGGTAGAGTGGTTGAGCATGCTGTCAAGTTCTGCTAGTCTTTCTGGCCATTTTTTCCTCTCATCTACTCGGAAGAACATGGCTTTGCACAACTTCTTCAGCTCGCTCAGCTTCTCCTTCAGTTCTTTGGTTCCTGCTGAATAGCCTTCATCATCCAACCATTCTGAAGCCTCACGGAGCTTGCTGGAGATCGCTTCCTTCTCCTCTTCACTAACAACAGCTTGATACTCATCCTGGTACAGTTTATCCTGTAAAGTGAGGAGAGCAGGGTCATGTGGACAATTAAGCTCAGATCGAAGCCAAGTGCACTTTCCTGCCTATTAGTCTGTGTACATGATGAGTACAAAATCAATACATTTGGTTCATTTGCTATTTGGTTTGATTCCAAAGCAAAAACAGATAAATGGACAATAAAAGGCTTAAGGAAATACAGTGTTATCTCTTGGAAATAAAAATGAAATTGGCCACAATGGCTTCCTGAAACCATTTGCTTACTCCTGTACGCGAGGGTCAGTGACCCTTCAACTGGGCACAAAGATCTGGAGAGCATAAACATAATGTGCACGCCATCTTCAGGCAAGATGGCAGAACTATCTTAAAAACTAAATGGCGACCCTTAACACAGACATGGATGATGGGAGCAGTGAAAAATTTAAGTTTTAAGTAATTTCACATGTCAGATGTAATCTGTATGTGTGTAAGTGAAAAAAAAAAAATGCACCACCCTAGTTTTATCTCTCTTGCAATTGAATGCATCCTTCCATTTCTTAACAATTAGTGTTAGACTTTCTGCTTTCTACAAATCAGTGTAGTATAGTAGAAAGTTTTTATGGATGCACAAGCTCATTTCTCTGGTCACATGGTCTTGTAAACAGACACACAGAACAAAAACAAGACTTAAAACGGGTGAATAAGACCTGGGGTGATTGATAATGCTGAAAATGGGGGATGAAAACACATTTGGCTTGTGAATGGGCACCTTTAAGGGTGCATGAGGACTTGTGAGACTTTCATCTGCTGGTTAAAAATATGAAAACAAAAAGGTATGAAAGCCCTCACCGAGTGCATGTAGAATTAATGAAGACACCCAAAGGCACAGGACACAGCTTGATACAAGACATTTTTGGTTATTTTGGTCTACAGTAAATATGACTGCTGCATTCTCGCTGCAAAAGCATCCTTAATTACTGAGGCTATAAAATCCATGACTATTTACATCTGGGTACAAAAACACCAGAAACCAATTCTGAAGTTCCCTTATTAGATGCGTTATTTAAGACCAAATACATCGCTCATGATATAAGCATTAGCTGAACATGAAATACAGCAAAGAAATACAAGTTCTACCTGAGTCTCAAACACGAACGCCTCCAGGGTGTTTAGTGACTTCTCCCTCTCCTGTTTTTCCAGATCTCGGTTTGTCAGATCCTGTAACCTGATGGCAAAGAGCAGTAAACAGTGGTCATTTTTATGAAGCTCTTAAACATGTATAATCGTATTCTTTCTCATGTGTTGTACACAAAACATCCATCCATCCCACTTATCCAAAACTGACACTTACTTCTTTTTTGAGAGATCGATGTCTTCTGAGGTAGGATTAAGCACATCATTAATCACGAGCTCCATTCCAATTTCTACTGAGATTTTGCTTTTTTTCTGGGGTTTAGGTTTCTTCTCTGCCTCCTTCTCTTCTTCGTTTGTGCTGGACGCTTTCCCTTCATCAGGCTTTTCTGATGCCTCAGCATCCTTCTCTGCCTGTGAGTTGAGGAGTCGGTATTTGATTTAGGAGGCACTGACTTTACATTTGAAGCCATACATCTTCAAGCAAATCATTAGTGCTTTAAAGTAAAATGCATTTGAAAAGTTAGCCAAGAAACTATATTTCAAAAAGAAAAAGAAGAAAAAAATAATTCATATCCGATTTAATCAAGCTTTCTTACCTGAGGCTCTGCGTTGTCAGAGCCGTCATCAGATTTCTTCTCCTCAGTCTCAGGCTCATCTTTGCTTTTCTCTCCCTGGCTTTTCTCCTTGGACTGCTCGTCACCAGCTTCATCAGTTTTCTCCACTGCCTCGTCCTGGTCTTTTCCAGCATCAGGAGGAACCTCCTCCTCATCCTGAAGCAGAACATGGTCTTGAATTATATTCTTGAGGCAAGAATGAATTAAATCTACTTGAATGAATAACATACCACCAATTACTTCCTCTCTTTTTTAAATTTGGTCAAACTTTGCTGAGCATGAGTATTTCAGGTGTGTGTTTATGAGGTTCAACTGTTATATCCACAACTATCAATCGCTGACAATGTTATTTATTAATTACAATGAATATAATTTGTGGATTTTGTAATTAAAAAAATGTGTCTGGCTTGTGTTTCATTGACTTACATGGGAAAGGGCAGGGTTAAAACATTTCACACACACACCCCTAGGGGGAATTTGGAACAGCCGATTACCTAATGTGCATGTCTTTAGACTGTGGGAGGAAACTGAAATACCCAGAGAAAACTCCACGCACATTTCACACAGAAACGCCTTCGCCATACCGGGAACTTGAACCCAGGACCTTCTTAGTGTGAGGCGGATGTGATAACCACTTCGCCACCATGCTGCCCATCCTCCTGTCTAATTGAATATAAATATTCCTTAATGTTGAAATGTACCTGTACTGGTTCTGTCACATTAGCAGCAGGCTCTGTGCTCCCACCTCCAAACAGGCTGGAAATCGTGTTCCCCAGTTCTTTAAAAAGCAAAACAAATATTTGTATAAAGACATTAAATCATGCATACATAACAGGAAACTTGACACAAAAAGGGTACAAAACACCAAAGAACAAAAACGCACTAGTGAGAGTTGATTCTTCCTCTTTTTCCTCTACAATAGTTTCGAACACTGACTCCACCTGCAACATATTAAACATTTCCCTTCATCACTATTTACATCTCAGTGTAACTCTTCAAGAAACAATAATAGTAATAATAATATCAGGGTTTGAACAGGAGGTGAAAGGGAAAAGGAGGTATAAATGAACTGACCCGGTCTAAAATGAGCAAACCACTCTCGTCCATGTTGAAATGGGCCTTGATGCCTTTGGACTCAGCATCGGAGTGCTTCTTAAAGCTGTCACCTACTCCAGATAGCTTCACTGAGGTCAGGTTCACAGAGCCAAACATCCTGAGAAGAAATAACAGCTGTGGCTGTGGTGGCTTAGTAATTAAGACGATGGGTTACTGATCCGAAGGTCAGCAGTTCAATCCCCACTAGCAAGTTGGGCCCTCGGGCAACTCTTAATTGCTCAAATGTATAAAAATTATAATTGTAAGTCGTTCTAGATAAAAGCATCTGCCAAATGCTATAAATGTAAATTTGCCAATAACTTCAGCAGAGCAACTCAAACACTTGAACAACCTGAAATCATCATGTTTTTATCATGAAATTATCATGCACAGTATCAGAGATAAACTGTATTCAAAGACAAACCTATTAAACATGAACCCAATCTACTAATGCAGGTTGTGCTGCTGTGGTGTCTAATATCATACATTTATAGAAATTATTAAATTCAAGGCAGCACATTTACTAACCAGAGACTAAACACAAGGCTCGAGACATTAAGTAAGAATGGGAAGATTTTTTTTTCTTCCCCACAACAGATTTTTTTTAGATGTTTTAGATTTACTCTCTCTGGTCAGTTTAGTGAACTGTCATCACTGGGTCACTTGTGTTTATTCTCATATGTGGTCCTGTTAGCAGTTAAAAGCAGTAACATGTAACAGTAACAACTACTGTGAACTAAAATACACTTCAAATTATTCTTTTAAATTAAAAATGTTTTTTTTTTAATTTAGGAATTTAACCTTGCCCTACTTGTTGTGAGGCGGCCATGCTAACCACCGTGCCGCCTGCATGAATTATTTTAAAGACAAATCGTTTAGATTACTGCTTTTCATGACATTCTTGAGAACTAACTCCCCTGCACCACTGTAAATAAATTTAGCATTAAGGTTTTACCCATCATGGAGTTAATATTTACCTGTAAATTTGCAAACTTCATTTTATTTTGTTTATATGATTAATACTTGTGGAAAGAGATTATAAAGTAAATGTATCACAAACAGGACATTTTAATGGTAACTACTTATAGGCGAACATTACGAAGACCTTTGGAAAAAAAAACTGAAGGCAATATTATTGGCGGCCAGTTTCTCTCAGTGTCTCAGAGTATTTTATCATTTTTAAGCATAATCTATTTGAAGAACCTCTTTCTTCTTCCTTTAGTAAACTCACTTCTGGTCATCCAGGCTGAGGAAGCCAAGGTCTCCGTAGTTAATGCTGAAAACGAAGTCATCGGTGTAACGATTAAAGGTGATGACTTTGCGTTGGGGATATGGCGCCATCCTCTGAAACAGAACACGCTTGTTGTGCTTGATTCCCTTCGCGCCTTCCTCTTCGTCGGTCTCACGGCTAAATTCCACCTACACAGAGGTGTTGAGGGAAATTAAAAACGTAACAAAAATGTTACATAAAGTACCACTAAGCATCATTCAAATGTCAGAAATGACACATTATTCACTTACTTGTATCGGAAAAATGGCTGCATCTCGGATGATGAAGGGTTTGACCTTAAATGCCTTACTCAGAGCTGCAGCCTGGTACACTGCCCCCATAGCTGCTGCCTCATCAGCATTTATGTTCTTTCCCAGCTCATCTCTATAGCAAACAGGATGCGTTAACAATAATTACACAATGACAGTACTGCACAATTTTATAATAATCCTGTTTAACATAGTCAGTACGTGAGGCACAAGCCTGGTGTGTAACTGTTTGACAAACTGGGAAAACCCTTTATAATGGGGAAACTGACATTTTCCATCACCTTGTTCTGATGGGGAATCTGGAGGCCCATTATGGAACAACACCGCCATAAAGGGATGTACTTAATCTGCAACAATGTTTAGGTAACCTTTATTCCTCGTGTATGTCAGTGAGACCTTCCTTGTAGCATGTTTGATAGCTCCTAATCACTGCATTCCAGGAACACACCAAAAGACCTGACCCAGTCGTGTAGCCAGGATAATTTGGCCCTTGTCAAAGTCACTCATATCTTCACGCTTGCCCATTTTTCCTGCCAAAGCTAAAGGTACACCCTGAAAAGCTCACCTGACCATGGCAGAGCTAACACACACACACACCTAGGGGCAATTTGGAACAGTCAATTAGCCTAATGTGCATCTCTCTGGACTGTGGGAGGAAAACAGAGTACCTGGAAGAAAACTGACCAACCCTAACACTTTTCTTAATAACTGCGCACTATAGAGTCAAAAAGTGCATTTGGAAATGCAATTAAACAAGTAATGCTTATGTTGTTTTGGTGAAATTTATTTAATACGTCATAGTGTTTCATAAGATTTGATACCCCCCTCATCTCTTTCGACTGCTTGCTTAAAAAAATTAATTAATAAAATAAAAATAAATACAATAATTTATTTAAAAAAAATAAATAAATAAATCAAAAAAGAGTCACACCTGTGAGATATAAACCTACTTTTTTGTTGCTTTAAGAAGCACTTCCTGCACTTTGGGAACTCGGGTGGCTCCTCCAACCAGAATGACTTGTTCAATCTCATCCTGCACAACAAAATGTCAGTCACAAAAGCGCCATAAGCATGATCAGTGAAATGCACACATTGGACCAATAAACATCTGATTAACATTGCAGAGACCCTTACCAAAGACATCTCTGAGGCAGCAAGTGCCTGCTGCACTGGTACTGGCACTCGTTCAAACAGATCAGAACACAGAGCCTCGAACTCAGCACGGCTCACCTTTGCCTTAAAGTCGATATCATCCATCAGCCCCTCAATCTGGAAGCGAAAGTACAAAATGTTTCCAAGTTTACCACATTCTAAAGACATGCACACTGGGCAAACCACCAAATTGCCCCAGTGTATGAGTGTTAGTGTGTGTTGGCCCTGCAATGGTCCACTGTTCATTAGGTACCCCTCCTTCATGGAGTGTCGGCTGAGATAGGCTCCAGCCTCCCTGTGACCCTTGTAGGATTAAGCGGATATTATGTTCAATAACATTATATCTAAAACTTTAGATAAAGAAATTCAGTGACCATTTAGAATGTTTTTATTTTTATTTTGCTGTATTAATCCCACAAGGGAAATTACTACCTCCACATTTAACCCATCCAAAGTGAGCACACACACTCCGAGCAGTGGGCTGCCACACACATTGAGGGTACCGGCAGGGCAGTTGGGGGTTAGATGCCTTGCTCAAGGGCACTTCAGCATTGAACGTGGAGGAAGGGAAGGTGCAGCTCACTCCCACACAAACACACTTTTCCCCTGCTTGTTCGGGAATAAAATCTGCTTCTCTAACCATTAGGCTACGGTGGCCCCCACAGCAAACTGCCATGGAGAGTGTGTGTGTGTGTGTGTGTGTGTAGTCTTAACGCATAGCTCTTTCTTACCTGAGCTACATGTTCCGCATTTGCGCTCAGGACCGTCTTCAGTCTTTGTGCCTCCTTGAGTAGCTTGGCCATAGCACGCGCGTTCTCCTTTACATCTTTCTTTGATTTCTTTTGCTCGTTAAAAAGCTTAGCAAGGTGGTCCCGCAGTCTCAGTTCCATTTCAAAACCCCCAAGAGTTCTATCAAAACTAATCACAGAGGACAACAACAATATTCAGTAGAGGCACTTGTATAATACAAAAAATATTTAAATACACACACACACACACACACACACACACACACACACACACACACACACACACACACAGTGACCCGACCCCGGAAGAAGTGGAAGAAGATGACCATGATGACACACAAACATATTTCCCCCTCCAGCCCAGCCCACTTCAGCCCAAATATAACTTACAATACAGAAACAAATCTGCTGTGTACAAATGTACAATAATAACAACGATATTAAACAAGGAATAAAAATCAATCATGTCCAGCTGTTATTAAAACCATCTCACCTAAAGAATCCAAAAATGACCAATATTTCAAATCATACACCGTGGTAAGCATGCAAATAAACCCTTAAAAAAAAGACCCACATGGGACTTCAGGGCACTTCAATAAAAAGGTACATCTGTTCTCAATTTATTACAGCAAAGTAATTAATCATTATTTGCCAAAGGTCAGGTGGATGTCACTGAAAAGTCCCCAAGATGGAATGCTGAGGGGTTTGTTCAGCAACATCCAGCAAGTCTGAAGTGAATAATTGTTTTAGTATATTTTATATATGTCGCCCTCTATAGGCAGTTAGTGTAGGGCTGTTTCGAATCCAGCAAGCTACACAGCATCTGTATGCTGTATCAGAATTGATACTATCAACATGTGTGACTGAACCAGGCAGTGGTGGATCAGGTGGTTACAGCAATGGCTTACTGATCCAAAGGTCAGGGGTTTAAGCTGCCACTGGTGGGCCAGGGCCTTAACCCTCAATTGTATTAAAACACTTTTAGGTCGCTCTGGATAAAGGCATATGCAGTAAATGTGACTGGTCAGTACAGGGCTTTTGTTTACATTTTTGAAAGTAGAGACATTAGATTTTATTCACCGTGCAGACATTCTCCATCCTGAGGTTATGGCAGCAGCATCAAAAGCTATCTGGGAGTCCAGTCACTTTTAATCCCTCCCTCGGAGGAAAGGTGAAAGGGGAGGTGTATGAAAGGATTTTAGGGCAACCTCCTTTTTGAATGTTATGGAAAACGCTATGACAGTATGTATCACTGGTCTGTTTAAAGGAGGAGTTTCAACAAATTATCGATGAAAAGTACTACATGTACGTCAGACCAGGACAAACTACTGAATTCAAATTATTAAATCTTTAATCAAAGAAAACTGGTTTGGGCCTTAAGAATACAAGAAAGCTAAATAAAACAATATTTATATTTTACCCTTTCCTGTTTTGTCGATCTGTTGTGTTGTTAAACGAATAATTTAATTCTTAAAATGATTTTTTCCCTCTCATGTCTTGGGTTTACGTCATAGAAAATCACCGAACAAGGAATAAAAAAAAGGAATGTCCTTGTAATTCAAATAACTGATGAAGCACCAAAACAGTAGCAAAAACCCAACTTATCAGCACAGTGTGAAGGTACTAACAGGTACTAACCCAATTCCACGGATCTGCAGTTGGGGTTGCGTGCCTGCTTCTTTGGTCTTCACTGTCTGGTACGTGACTATAGTGGCCGTTGTACTGCCTGACCCCATGTCATAAAACATCACATTCTATCGATAAAACACAGGGGTATTAAGACAGTGACCATTAAAAATACATTTTCAATTTACTTCATACCCGTTAAATTTCAAATACCTGGGCAGTTGAGTTGATGTCTTTCCTCCTGAAGAGTCCGTAGTTCAAAGCTACAGCTGTATTGTCATTGATGAGCTGCAGAACCTTCAAACCTGCAATCTGAGCAGCCTGCAGGACTGCCCTACGCTCTGCCTGGTTAAAAAAGGCTGGGACGGTGATAACTGCATCTTTAATGGTTTGTTCTGTCAAAACAAACATACAAAATGTCCTCCTTAGTCTCCTTTAGCACATCATGCCACAGCAGTATCTCACAAAGGCAGTCAGACACACAAGTCTGATTTGACTAAGCAAACCTGCAAAGTCCTCAGCCAGGCCACGAGAGTAGTTCAATACCATGCCCATGAGTTCCTCTGGTGAATAGTGTATCTCCCTGTAGGATACATAGTAGGAATATATAGAGAAAAATGAGCAAAGAGCAGTACATTTCAACTCTTCATTGATTTCTACTGCGAGTACAGTACTGCTGATAACGTAAACAAGGACTAACATTCATTAAAATAAGAAAATTATGATTTCTCTGTATTTAACCTCTGTATATGTTGTGAGAAATAGGAATAAACCAGTTGTGATCATGTCCCCGTTCCTGCCTGAATGCTACAAGTCAGCTAGCTACACTTTGCTTTCAAGTACAAGGGATACCATTTCCTCCACGTGCATGTTCTAAATCATTTCCCCTTCCATAGACACAAAATTTTTTTTCAAGTGTTGGTTTGTTAGTTTGCATATAGAAAACATATAGATTTGAACACTCCTAAAAGCAAAGCTCCTGATAGATATCTCTTTTGATAGGTGTCTGCGCCTGGTTTTATAAGAATACCATGGATCCTTTAAGGGCAGAATCCACTTCACACAGTCATTCGCCGAACCACTTAATCCTAATATTAGGGACATGGGTAGGATGGAGCCTATCTCAGTTGACACTGGACGAAGGTGGAGTACACCCGGACCGTCTCACCAGCCTATAACCGGGCGCACACACACACACACATACACTCACACCTAGGGGCAGTATGGTACAGCCAATGAGCATGTCTTTGGACTCTAGCCGTTTTGTTCCAGGCTCAAATGATGCATATTTTGATAACTCATCAACTGCATCAAGACTCGCCATCATAAGACCATTTAACTCATGTGTTATTTCTCGGTTACATTTTGTCAAACAGAAAGGTGCTGCTGAAAAAGTTTAAGTTATAAAATGTCTTATTGAAGTACTGAAGTGAGGAAAGTTTTTTCTGAAGTACATATACTAGAAGTAGCTGTAGTAGTGTGCCTTAGTATTTTACTATACATATTATAGACAAGGTTCTTAAAGAAACAGGATGCTTCAGATGTTTTTAACATCCATACCCACTGGTAACAACTGCTGAGACATTTTCACACCAAGTTTCATGTTTCTGCCTTTTCCTTTTTACTTAAACCTTTTGCCAACGCTGATTTGTTTCCCACAGTTTAAGTAAAGCTAAGCTCAATATTTTTTTCCACACCACACTGTGCAAACTGTAGCAACTGCTGTTCGTGTAAATACCAGGAGAGAATTACTGAAACTAGTCCATCTGGCACCAACAGCCATCCCACGGTAAAGACAGATTACATTTTCCCTCTTTCTGATGTTTGCTGTGAACACTATCTTCTGACTTGGATCTGCATGATTTTATGTGGGTTTCTGCAACCAAATGCCTAATTCCCCGATTTTTCATTGACTAAAAAGCTATAATGAACGAAAAACCAGGCCACCTCTGTGCTGTGGAGACAAAATCCAACCAGAGGATTTTAAACCTGTCAATTTGTAAGCTTTACTCACAAGATCACAGACATTTTCAGG
The DNA here is from genome assembly GCA_039654305.1 of Porochilus rendahli. NCBI lineage: Eukaryota > Metazoa > Chordata > Actinopteri > Siluriformes > Plotosidae > Porochilus > Porochilus rendahli. The sequence continues at coordinate 3,514,437 of JBCNYG010000016.1, read as the reverse complement.
ACAAAAACGTTTTTTGTTTAAACATAGTGAAATTATACTGCCAAAAATACTACACAACTGTAAACGTATGCAAGGACGGAGCTCTCACATGTATATATCAGGTCACATGTTGATTCGCACAGACTTTAACAGAGTGTAACAGACCTTGATGAAATTGGAAACACGGTGTCTTCAATTTTAATCTTTTGGATGCACCCTGCTTCTTTTTATACCCAAATCGTGCTCATGAATCATGGAACTCCTTGAATTTTTGAATTATGGAGCTCGTGATCCCAGTGTAAACCCAGATTTTCCATATTTCTAAAACAGTGGTGGCTTAGTGGTTAAAACGATGGGTTACTGATCCGAGGGTCAGTGGTTCAATCCCCACTATCACCACTGTTGGACCCTTGAGCAAGTCCCATAAACCATAATTTGTCAATATATTTTACAAAAATTCCCCCAATGTTCCTTGACACCCCCCAAATTAAAACATCTCAAGACTTAAAAATTGCACAGTATTCCAGAAACTACACGACTCATATGAAGTCTGTTTTATTAATAGCACTGCTGCCAGAGTTATAAGCCTGCATGACTGTGTAGGTGTTCCTAATAAAGTGTAGTGTGTGTGTGTGTGTGTGTGTACATTCACACACACACACATAATAAACATTACATATAAAGTATATATAGGAATGATAAGATGACTCACTCGGAGTATTTGAAATACACCGTTCCCCTCTTTTCATCTCGGAGTAGCAGGTGTTCGGGAAAGCGTTTCTGATATTGCTCAACCTGTAAGTTATCAGCAGTCTTTCCCAGGAGGCTCTGGAGATACCTGTACACCACTTTGGGATTCTTCACAGACTGAAATGACACAGTAACCAATGAAATTTAATTATACATGACACAAGTGCATAAAAAAATTAGACATGATGACAAACATCAACCTGGGAAAAATGTAGCCGGAGCCATCAAGGAGATCAATGATACCGCCATTTGTCTTTTTTTTTTTTTTTTTTTTTATAAATACATGCCATAAAAGCTCCTAAGACTATATTATGGCATTTTGAAAAGATACTATAGTTACTTTATAAATAAAACCATCTTAGCCGACTCTGGGCGAGGGCAGACTAAACCCTGGACAGCTCGCCAGTCCATTGCTGGGCAGAAACACGCTTACGGCAATGCAGCCTACTCTTTATGAAAATCAGCAATGGTTCTTTAACATTCCTCTCACCACAGACAGTGAGAGACATGGTCGGCCCTTGATAACCCAGTTAGCTGCACTGGGGGGAACAGCAGTGACAACCCACTGATAATGGGGCTTGAACCCCCGACCTTGGGATCTGTAATGTGGCACCAGGCAGACCATCTATCAATTCAAATCACCTCTTTATAGACAAAATGAAAAACTAAATTGTCTGTTTTTGCCCTTGAACTCTAATGTCGAATTCTTAAATGTAGTTCCAAGCCAGTCATAGAAGGACTCACCACTCCCAGAGCGCTGTCCCCAAAAAGTCTTTCATTTTCTTTTAAGCATACTGCGACTGGAGTTTTCCTTCTGGACTCCCTGAAGAGAACAAACAAACAAAATTGCTGACATTTAAAGAGAAAAAGCTCAATCAAAGTCTTTATTATGCCAAGTGTGTTCTGGATTCCATACTTGTTCAAAGCAATTTCCATCGGCACACCAGGCTTAACTATAGCGACTTTCATCCATTCGCTTCCCAGGTCTACAGACATCACAGCGACTGAATCTGTTCCACAGAAAAGAGTGAAGCTTAGGACACTATTCAGTTCAGTAATGCCGTTCATCTTTATTCCCTGTTTTGCACTGTATAGATGTGTACGTCACTTTGTATGAGCAAGTGTTTTTGCACAGATATGTACATTATGTAAATGAAAATGCAACAATTTTATTTGGAATATTTTTGAGATCATCCAATCTGAGCATGAGTACTGGTATTTCAATTTCAATCGTTTCCAGTAGCAGCGCTCACCATCACACTTCACTGAGCTTGAGCTCTGGATCTAGACTCTTTTACAGCTCTAAGTTTGTTCAGGGGTCTCAATACAACAGAAATGAGTGTGTTTAACAAGTGGCCAGCTTGCCTACATAAAGCTCAGCAAAAATTCATAGCGTTCTGAAGTGGAATCTTGACTGTGCCTCGAGTGTCACATGATGATCAATGATGAAATATCTGCAGCAGCAGACTTTTAATGTCCTTTCCTGGCCCGTGTATTCGAATGATTTGTCACCCATCAAACACTTGTGGGATCAGCTTGGATGCCGGGTATCAAGCCGAGTACCAGCAACACAGAACAGTCAGGAACTGATCTTGGCATTGCAGGAGAGGACAAACATCCCACAGGACAACATACATGCCTCGGTTTTGTTTAAAGTTGCAATATTTTGATACAAAGACTTTCGGTTGTTATTGATTAATACTGTTTAAATGATGTATGCAATTGATTTTAATAACTTAACTGACCTTTTTGAGACAAAATATTAAACATATAATTTATTCTGGGTGTTGCATATTCATTGGTAGTGAGTATAGTTACAACAGCTGCCTTGAGACGACGACGAAAAAATGTTCGTTTTAAAATTTGATTGCGCACTCAGCAAATTAATACCAGCAGTATTAATACCAGATTTTATTGCCTCTTTTTTTTTTTTTTTTTAGAAAAAGCAAATATAAGCATAGACGGATCTGCATAACAAGGAATAAAAGAAGAACGGTCTAATATTTAAAATCTGAGAATCTCAATTAAAACAGTTGAGTAAGATAGCAACAACAGTGAATGAACAGCAATCATTATGGTGCAAATGCCTCAAATCATGTTACATCAGCTGTGACCAGAGTGCATTCGTTATTAAAAGCAACACTATTAGAACTATAAAATATAATTCTATAATGAAGAGTGTGTTGTTCAGGTGTCCATGTGCAAACAAAACTCTAACTCTAATCTTTAGGTGAATGTAGTTTGTGCTTCACCTGTTGGAGATGGAAAGAACGCTAGGGCAAGGCAGAACAACGCCAATAAAGCCAGCTTTTCCCTCATGGTAACCTGCAAGAAATAGGGGGGAAAACAGCTGTTAGAATATGGTAACGTTAAAGCAATCCATGTTGTTACCGCTGTTTAAACCATTCTAAGGGTGATCACAATGAAGCAGGCAGTCATAATAGCCCAATTACTCTGCTGTTTCATCATCGAATTTATGACTCATTTGATTTTTTTCCTGACTCAAGCACAACAAGCAAGTCTTCCAAACAACCAATAACAAGAGACAATGGAAAGCACCAAAAAAACTAGACTCTGATCTATAAAAAGATGCACATCAAGCAGAGAGACCTGGTATGTTCAAACAGCATTACTACACATGGCAGCATGTCCACCTCACTGTAAAAAGGTCCTGGGTTCAATTCACGGTCTCGGATGTTTCTGTGTGGAGTTTGCATGTTCTAGCCATGCTCATGTGGGTTTCCTTCAAGTACTCCGGTTTCTCCCACAGTCCAGACATGCACATTAGATGAACTGGCTGTTCCAAATTGACCCTAGCTGCGAGTGTAAGTGTGTGTTGCCTTGCAATGGTCCGACAAGTTGTTCAGGGTGTCCCCCGCCTCCAACCAGTGTTGGCTGAGATAGGCTTAGCCTCCCTGTGACCCTAATTAAACATTTAAGCGATTCAGTAAATGACAGGATCTTCAGTAAGAGTGAAAAATTTGATTCCCATAAAACTTTGTGTGTGTGCGTGCGTTGCACTGCAATGGTCTGGTGTACAGGGTGTAACCCGCCTTCACCCAGTGTCAGGTAAGATGGACACCTTTCTCCCAGTGATTCTAGTGGGATTAAGTGATTCAGCAAATGAGTGATAAGTGAATGAGTTACTATACAGAAAATGCTTTTATATGCAAAAAAAAACCAAACAAAAAAAAACAAGATCCTATCCTGATTTCAGACACGTGGACTTGATTACATGGAGCACATAGCCCTCATTGCTCTGGTACTGACGTCACTGATTATTGATCAGTGAGACATTTTTAATGTATTGTGCTTTTCCTTTTTTTTCCTCACACACTGATAATAGTTAACTTCCAAACATAAACCAACAGATCTAAGAGCTTTCCAGAGCAGGAGAGGGTAGATCAGATCATTTCAACACTGGAGTAGAGAAACTTCTGGTCCTGTTGCCTTTGTGTAATAGTGACGCACACAAAGCTGAAGGCTGTCCAGAGCTCCAGAATAAACCAGAGGCTCAGTTTAAGGTGATTTATGATCTTGTCACACACCCACTGCTCAGACCATTTAGTATATCAGTAGGGAACAGATGTAATGTAGGAGAGCCTTAACACCAAGCTAGGAGCTAGCTAGCGGATTCATACTGGAAGTCATTCAAGATATTATGAACTCTATTATTATCTCTCATTAGATCTGAAGATAGAAACCGGAAGTACAAACACATGTCACTGTAACATCCTGCTCCTAGCTCGAGCTAAAAATGGAAATGTGCTAAAAACTTACCTTAAGTGCTAGAAGTTGTTCTATCCGAACTGAATAACCGGTGCAGGAGAAGCTTTCTTTATCCGACAGCCAGACAGAACAATAAGAGAAGCTGTGTGTGTCTGTGTGCACTTCTGGAACTCAGATACTGTTCTCTGGTTATGATCAAATGAAAGCCAATTGATCGAAAGCCATGCGGTGAAGTTGTTTTATAGTCACCCTGTACAGCGATGCCTTGATAACAGCGCTACAGCAGTCACCGGCTCTCTACGGCTACCGGGCCCTGGACGCGGCGTGATCTCATTGGATCCACACGCCTCGCTGTTCCGCAAGTTAAGCGTTTGACCCGGTAGCCTGCACGCCCCGCCTCTTTAGGGCTCAAACAGCCACTTTGATTGGTCCACGTACCAAACACGATTTGAATGGCCAGCTATTACACACACAGGCGTATTTGATTGGGCCACGTTCAATGGGCGGGTACATAATCTCGCAAAGAGTTTACCGTTTATTTATGCGACGATTTGTAGTTTCAAAGCGACGCGCTTATATATATCAGAACTGCAGTGCATGACTACATTAATACTTTCATCGTGATTTAGCAGTAAATATGTAGAAACTTGACGAATAAGAGTTAAATTATCGATGCAGTAAGAAAAAAGAAAGTAACCAACAACCCAACAGGAAAATATAAAGTGGAGAAAAACGACTCCTTCACGCCCTCCATGCTTTCTGCTCTCTGCCCCAGAGTCATGTTACTGCATCACAGAGTTCAGGAAGGAGTGGCATGGGGATACAGAGCAACCAGTTTTTGAAACTGAACCTGCAGCATGTCCAAGCACCTTTCTGTGTGCTACAGTTTCCTCCCACCGTTCAAAGATATGCAGGTTTGGTGAACTGGGTGCTCTAACCTCCCATCCAGGATGTAGTCCATCTCTCACCCATTGACAGCTATGCTCGATTTCAGCTTTTTTTTCTTTTCTTTTCTTTCCTTTTCTTTCATAATTTTTTAAATGTCAGATCAGATTTTTGCTGAATGTCACATTTACTGTAAAACTTATTCAAATCCCAATTATTTTTTAAATACAGCTTTTAAAGATACTGTATTTACTTTAAAATATATACATTTTTGTCATAGTCAAAGACCATACATGATCAAATTTGAAATCAGTGAATAGAAACACAGGCATGTCTCCTTTGTAAACAAAATCAATACACAGTGAATACACAGTTCATACATGTTATATGTAAAACATTTAAAAAGTTATTTTTTTAATTCAAAAAATTTGGGGGCATTAAAATGGAAATTAGGCTTTTTGATCAATCTATATTATGAATGAAATGTACAAACACGTGTAGTCTATTTCTTAAGATTTCAAAAATTGTCTAGATGGTAGTATAGTGGTTATGTCTGCCTCACAGTGAGAAAATCCAGGTTTTATGTTCTCGGCTTGGCGAGGGTGTTTCTGCCTGGAGTTTGCATGTACTCCCCATGCTTGCGTGGGTTTCCTCTGGATATTTTGCTTTCCTCCCACAGTCCTATAACATGCATATTAAGCTAACTGGCTGTACACAGCTGCCTCTAGGTGTGAGAGTGAATGGTGTTGTGTGTGTTGGTCCTACAATAGACTGGTGAGCTGTTCAGGGTGTACCCAGCCTCCCCTTGACCCCAGTAGGATTAAGTTATTCGGCCAATAAATAAATGTTTTTAGGTAGGCCATGACATTCTTGATTGACGTATAGATAGTATACACTGATGTTGTCAGGTTGTGTGCCTGCACCACCATCTTGGAAGATAAACAAAGCCTTAATTAAACCAATGTGTTTGCTTTTCTGCTCAACTGATTTACAATTTTAAAAAAGTATCAAAGCCAACAATCGATACACTGGACATGGTAAGCAGGGAGAGATATCTAGAAAAAATAAAGACTGTGAATGACTGATCCATATCAGGATGTTGCCGTAATGAAGTCATCAGGCAATGTGAATAAATTTTTTTTAGACATACTACAATATTTTGAGATAATTATTATAATGATTTTACAATAAATTACTCACTTTACATCCTACTTTCTGTGCCTCTCCAGGTTTTTTCTTTCTTTCTTACAGTTCCAAGAGCACTGCTATGTTGAATTTGGTGGATTCGAACAGAAACACCTGATAGATAAGTGCACTAGAGATGCGGTTAATGCTACAACTGTGTAATCTATTCAGAGCAGAGGAAGCCAACTGAAATTTGGAAGTCACCCCAAAGATCACACCCCAGGTATCTTGTTTTTAGAAAGCTGAGCTAATTGGTTGCATCAAAGGAAGCAAAGTCTGAGTCTAAACGCTTTGGGATGTCGTTTGTAGAGAATATAAAAAAGTGCATGGAAGTATTTAAGGAAAGTCTTACTTTGAGGAAGCCTGTCAGTGAAGTGCTGGTGTATATGCATGCATGTACAGAGAGAAAGAAAGCAAACTCAGAAAGGCACAGAAAGTAGAGAGTAATCACAATACCCAAAAACTAAAACTAAAACTAACATATAAAAACACATATATTGAGTCCATACAGGCATGTGTGCAAAAAAGCCAAGAGTCATCTGGGATAACAAAGAGTAAGCCCCAGCAGGGGACATTTAGTTTTTCTCTTTTTAGTTATGCTGCCATAGTTTGTCGTGCCGGAGTCCCTGCTTGCACCCAGCACTAATAAACTCTTCTTTTACCATTACACTGCTACAAGAACACCTAACAGCCTGACTAGCTATAATTAAATAACTAGTGACCAGTCATTGCTAAGACTGCACTTGGCCACAAGTTATTTTTATCCCTCTCGTCCATCTCAGATCGAAGGTTAGGATGTGTTTTGCTCTTTTAAAACTACCTAAGTTTGTTTGGTTCTGAGATTGCCTCTGTCAGCGTGGTGATCAGCCTCTAGATAGATTGTGTTGGTGGTTAATTACTGCAGGAATTTTATAGAAAGACTTTCCAGGAATTTCCACAGTATTTGCACAGAGGACCACACAAAGAATTTGCCCATTCTAGCTCAAAAGCAAAGAATCTCAATGTTGATTGTTGGCGTGTTGTCTTTATACGTGTTCCAAGATGGCGGATATACACAGTACACACGTTTCTGTGACGTGACGCGAATACGCAAACATTTGCCAACTGTTAAAATTTTGGGTTCCATTATTATTATTTTAATTTAAGTTTGATATTCGTTGAAAGTTACATTAAATTAAATTCGCTGGACAAAACGCGGATGAATTAAACACGTGACTGACCCTGACCGTGTTCACGTGACCCTAACGTTAATCACATGACTTTGAGCAGGGCTCGGTGAGAAAATGGCTGCATTCTTGCAGTGGAGACGATTTGTGTTTTTTGATAAAGAAACGGTGAAAGACCCGAGCGAGAATGGAAAAAACTTTGCGTTGCCGTTTGGTATATCGGCTTGTGATTCCGGTCGGGGCCATGTTGTTCTCGGAGATATCCTTTAATGCCATGTTCATGTTTGTTTTGGAGCTGGTTAGCCTCCTGTAGCTAGCTTCCTGTAGCAGGGACAGGACCAGATACTGTAAATATTCACGTTTAATCCTTGACATGTACTATTTCTTTAAAAAAATCTATTAATATTGTAAGTTGTTTTACTCTCTTGTTTTATGTTATTTACGTGAATTTAAGGTAAACATGATGTTCGAGCTGGTTCGAACATTGTAGCTAAGAAAGTACCTGTTCCTAGTAAACAGTAAAATGTCGCCATTGAGCATTTTCTTAACTTTTCTGGTGCACATATGGAAGGTCAGATTTGGTTTTTATCGCGATCACTGCAGCTGACCTCCTTCCAGGCATATAAACTGCGGGTAACACATCTGTATCAGCTGAAACAACACAGCATCCTGGTGTCAGTGGGACAGGATGAACATGGCATCAACCCTCTGGTAAATCCCTTACTTATCATAAATCAGAGAAAAACTGTAATTCTCCAGAAATAATTCACTTGTTCTCAGTCTCTTAGGAGATTGATGCATATGCATGCCTATGTTTACTGTTTCTGTACACCTGTGAATCAGGTCAAGGTGTGGAACACGGATAAGAGAGACAGCGGCAGTCCTCTCTGCACTCGGATTTTTCCAGCTATTCCTGGAAACAAACCTGCAGAAGTGTCCTGTATCAGTGTACACGAGAACCTTAATTTTATGGCCATAGGTACAGTCTCTCTCTCTCTCTCTCTCTCTCTCTCTCTCTCTCTCCCCCCCCCCCTCTGTTTCTTTTCGGGAGCATCGATGACCATGTGAGGTCTAGGGTGCTGGTGTCATGACTGGGATGTATAAACTGTGCAATCACGGGGTGATTTTACTAGAGGAAGGCACGGTGGTATACTGGTTAGCACGTCCGGCAGGTCATGGGTTTAAGTCCTATACTCAGAGGGTATTTTTGTGTGGAGTTTGCATGTTCTCCCTGTACTTGTGTGGATTTCCTCACACTGTGACACTGGACATGGCTGTTCCAAATTGCCCCTAGGTCTGACAGTGTGTGTGGTTCTGTGTGCATGTGTGTGAGTGTACGTGTGTTGCCCTGCAATGAGCTGGCAAGCCTAATAAGGCAAGTGAGTGAGTATTTTACTAGGAACCCGTAGTTGATGTGATACACTTTGTAGGTGTACAGATAGTCACTATAACACACAATGTGCATTAATTATTCTTTGAGCTGTTGGATTATGATCTCACAATTTCCGTTGGGCTTTTGATGTAGACTGTTAAAAAAAGTAAGAACACTGCATTTTTTATACTGCTGTAAACCATACTGTCAGAATGTCTGAGAATTAAGATATATTTTTTCTTATTTATTCTCTTCTATATGCCATCTTTTCTAGTAACTGCTTACCTACAGTTAATCTATATTAAAGGCTTACCTGACATAGCCAATGAATATGAGCACAAAGTAATGATAAGTTAACTTAGTAATAATAATAAGCCATTGTGAGTCTGTGTTTTTGTCAAAATGAAGCTACATAGAAATAATAAGAAAGCATTAATGGTTTAAATATGATTTGGTTTTCAGGCTTTACAGATGGAAGTGTGGTTTTGACTAAAGGTGACATCACCAGAGACAGACACAGTAAAACCCTCACCCTACACGAGGGAACCTGTCCTGTCACAGGTCTCGCTTTCCGGCAGGCAGGAAAAGTCACCCACTTATTTGTGGCTACTCTTGAGAAAGTACAGGTATGCTGTAGTAGTTTGATTGAGTAAAGGGTCTTCTCCTTATTTCTTTCACGTATCTTATAAAAACTGTTATTTTACTCAATCTTTGGTTTGGTTTGTCAGTGTTACACCTTGTCTATGAAAGAGTATCCTCGTGTGGAGCTGGATACCCACGGCTGTGCTTTGCGTTGCTCCGCCCTCACGGACCCCTCGCAGGATTCACAGTTTATTGTTGCAGGAGATGACTGTGTGTATCTGTACCAGCCTGATGAAAGAGGGCCATGTTTTGCCTTTGATGGACATAAAGTTTTGGCTCACTGGCACCGGGGCTACTTACTGCTGATTTCCAGAGACATCAAGTCACCTAACAAGTAGAAATCACTTATATATATCAACTTCCACTTTTACCACATTACCATTCACTGCACTTAACATAGCTGTTATATAATACTGTAATAATAATATAATAATAATAGTAATAATATTAATAATATGATGTTTTCTTTTGCCCTGTCGTGCAGGTCTGACTTTGGACCAAGACAGTTGTCTCCAACAGACAAGCAGGTCTTGACAATTTATGATCTGGACAATAAGTTCATCGCCTTCAGCGCAGCATTTGATGACATCATAGATGTCCTGGCAGAGTGGGGCTCGTTTTACATCCTGATGAGGGATGGAAAGATGTTTATGTTGCAAGAGAAGGACACCCAGACTAAGCTAGAAGTGTGCTCATTGTGTCATTAAAAATGAATAGAAATTATATACTAATATGGTAAACATTGATGTAATTAGTAATTATGTCCTCTTTCTTGTAGATGCTGTTTAAGAAAAACCTGTTTGTAATGGCAATTAACCTTGCAAAGAGCCAGCATCTGGATAATGATGGCCTTTCTGAGATATTTAGACAGTATGGAGACCATCTCTACATCAAGGGGGACCATGATGGAGCCATTCAGCAGTATATACGGTAAGAGACCTCTTTGTTAACAACTGTTGATATAATTAAATTGACTTGTTACTTGTGGTTAGTTCTTCTCCAAATGCAAGTAGACACGACCGCATATGTTCTTCATTCTAGAACCATTGGGAAGCTTGAACCCTCATATGTCATCCGTAAGTTCCTGGATGCTCAGAGAATACACAACCTTACTGCATACCTGCAGGCTCTACACAGGCAGTCCCTGGCCAATGCAGATCATACCACCCTGCTCCTCAATTGCTACACCAAGCTGAAGGACAGCTCCAAGCTGGAAGAGTTCATTAAGGTGTGTCCAAATTCTTCTACAGAGTTTATGTTGGTCTGGAGAAGGCATTAGCAGTACTTGACTGTAATAGTGATGCAGTCTTTGGAGCATTGTAATATACAGCAGTAATGGTGGTTTGACTGTTTGCCGTCAAGGATTTTGACCCTCTCAATTTTGATAAAGTTAATTATATATTACATAGGAAAGGCACAGATTGGTTTGCTGTCTTGGGATAAGATGGGGTGGGTGGTGCTAAAGAATTCAAAATTCGATTCACCAAAATACACTGAGCCTGAGCCGTGTAATTGGTTAAGTATTTACTGCACAGGAACATAACCGGCCTCCGGATGAAACCTGCTATCTCCATTTTTGGTCAAAATTCAATTATGTATGAATATATTCTTATATATATGTATATATATATATATTTTTCCAAGTCTTTTCTGTTCCTCTCTGCCCTCTAGAGCAGTGAGAGTGAGGTGCATTTTGATGTGGAGATAGCCATTAAGGTGCTGCGCCAGGCAGGTTACCATAGCCATGCTGTGTTTCTAGCTGAGAAACACTGTCACCATGAGTGGTACCTTAAGATACAGCTGGAGGACTTAAAGGTAAGGATGTTATGTTACAACTCGAATTGTAGCAGTGCAGATGTAAGAGTGCTTTGCTTTGACCTTAAAACTACACTGTACGGCCACAAGTATGTGGACACCTGACCACCATGTTTGTCTATCCATTCCTTTATTTGAATACTCAAGTAATTTGAATAATTACTAAAATATATAACATTACTTTATTGTTACACTTCTACTAAATGCCAAATTGTGATTTTTAGAAAGAATTAAAAGGCTTTATTTTATGTTTTTGTTGTGTGCAGAATTATCAGGAAGCTCTGCGTTATATTGGGCGACTGCCATTTGAGCAAGCGGAGACTAATATGAAACACTATGGGAAAACTCTGATGCATCATGTTCCTGAGGGCACCACGGTATTGCTCAAGAGGCTTTGTACCAATTACCAACCCATCCAGGACTCCACTGACCAGGACAGTGCAGACAGATTATCAATGATCAAGGTGATAAATCTTGATGGTAAAGACTTGTGGTACAAGTGGTCAGTGTCCTGTACTGAAAACATTACTCATTCATATTCTAGTTAAGGCTAAAATGGGTGTTGTGGTACTTGCAGGTAGTGTATTTACATTTACAGCATTTGCCAGATGCCCTTATCCTGAGCGACTTACATTTATATCTTATTTACACAACATTGAGCATCGGCCTTGCTCAAAGGAATTTTTTTGTCTTTTTTTCCTGATATACTCTATTAATCCCACAAGGGAAATTTGGCTTCTCATTTGAAGAATCTAAACTGAGCGCACACACGTAAACAGTAAACACACATACACCTTTATCTTTATTTACCTTTAATGGTTGTTTTCAACTAATTTTGTTTAAAGCGAGAGGTCAGTTTATCAACTATAGTAACTAAGTAACACTATATTCTAGCACTGTATTGTATGATTACACATGTATTATTTTTAAAAAGCCTAAAATTTCACACCCTAATGTTACATCTCGTAAAACCCACGCTGAGTAACCCACAGTTTCAACAGTATTTGGTTATGGTATAGCCAGGGCATCAAGAACCTCATTCTTTCACCATGTTCCTGTTTCTCAGGCCAGTTCTGAAGAATTTATCCCTATCTTTGCTAATAATCCTCGAGAGCTAAGAGCATTTCTTGAGCACATGATTACAGTGGAGCCATTTTCACCACAAGGTGTGTATGATACTCTACTTGAGCTTCGGCTACAGGACTGGGCCCATGAAGAAGATCCTGAGGTACACACAATATAAATAAGTAAACTTTACCCTGTATCATAAATTTGATATTTATCAGAACTCTGTAAACAAGTTGCTGTTAGTGTGTAATAAAGTAAATATTATCAAAAGGTGCAGGGTTTAAAATAAGTTATAATATGATGTGTATGAATGCTTTACTTTATGATTGTTAATAGGATTTTCTGAGTGGTGGGGAAATAAATCCAATACTTCTTTACTCTTATGTAGATAAAGACAGCCCTGCAGGGGGCAGCATTGTCACTGCTGAGGAGTGAAAACACAGTGTTTGATAAAGCGCTGGTGCTCTGCCAAATGCACAACTTTAAAGAAGGAGTGCTCTACCTTTATGAGAAGGGCAAACTGTGAGTACTACTGTAGTCATTTTGTAGTATTTACTGTTCTGTTTGTAGCACGTATGACGTTAATGAGATTTATTGGTCTTTATCAATTAAAAAGAATTTATTTTATGGTCATGCTGCACCATAGAATCACTGAGACCTCAGCCTGTACATCCTGAACAGCTCACCAGAGACTCAACCATGCCAACACACACAACCATTCACACTCACATCCACACCTAGGGCCAATTTGAGAACAGCCAATTAAAATAATGTGCATGTCTTTGGATTGTTTGAGAGAACCGGAATACCCGGAGGAAACCCACACCATCAGGGAAACAACATGCAACTTTACACAGAAACTGCTGAGTCCAGTACTCAAACCCAGGACCTTCTTACTGTGAGGTGGACATGCTAACCATTACCCCACTATGCTGCCCCATGAAATATTAATATAAGTATTTTGACATCATCAAATCAGAGAATAAATTTAATAATTCATTTTCTGCACCGCTTAATCCTTATTAGGGTTGTGGAAAGGCTAGTGCCTATCTCAGCCGACTCTGGGCGAGGGCAGAGTACTCCCTGGACAGCTTGCCAGGCCATCGCAGGGCAGAAACACGCTGTTGGAAATGCAGCCTACTCTTGCTGAAAATCAGCGATGGTTCTTTTACATGCCTCTCACCACAGACAGTGAGAGACATGGCCTGCATTTGATAACCCAGTTAG
>JBCNYG010000016.1:3397157-3408522 GCA_039654305.1 Porochilus rendahli | reverse complement strand
ACTCGCTCACTCATTCACTCACTCTCTTACGTATGCACTCTCTCTCACTCACCCTCTCTCTCACTCATTCACTCTCTCACCCACTCAATTACTCTCTCACTCTCTCTCACTCATTCACTGTTCATTCACTAGGCTGGAGCCTATCTCAACCGACACTGGGTTAAGGTGGAAAAAAACAAGTCAATAAAGCCACTCACTCTCTCTCACTCACTTTCTTACTCTCTCACTCACTCACTCTCTCACACATTTGCCAACCCGCTTAATCCTATTAGGGTCATGGGGAGGCTGGAGCCTATCTCAGCTGGCACAGGGGGAAAGTGGGGTATACCCTGAACAGTTTGCCAGAACATCACAGAATGGCACACACAACAGTTTACACTCACACCTAGAGTCAATTTTGGAACAGCCAGTTTGCCTAATTTGCATATAGATTTATCACTATCTGGTTGATTTTAAATAAAATCTTAGTGTTATTTTATTATTCTCCTAAAAAGAACTTGCTGACCAGCTCAGTGTGTACTTTAAGATCTTGGAGCTGATCATATGGAGGTGGTAGTTTTCCCAGGGATTGCAATTATCAGTGATATGTTTCTTTCCTAGGAAGGAGTGAGTTATAATATATCTTTCTTTAAAAAAATTAGATTCTACTTTTGCTCCATTGCTCATAACAAACCATTAATCACCACTGACACAATGACAAAGAAATAAACTTGTTCTGACAGTGGCCTTTTTCTGCTCAAGTGATTGATTAATCAGGGATGACAGGTTTTAATCTGTGTCTGCTTTAGAAACATATTATCTGTCATATCACCAATGCTTGTGCTAGTCAGTCAACTGTTAGAAGATATCTATGAAATGAAGATGTTGAGGTGCGGAGTAACAGTGTTTACAGTATTGGCCAAACCATAAACATTCCCCTTTTTATGTCGTAAGCACTAATGTATCTCTTTCAAGCTGTAAACCTTCAGCATCAGTCAACATGTGAAGATTAATACTCACAGGAAGGCTTGAGCCTATCTTAGCCGACTCTGGGTGGAGGAGAGGCAAACTCTGAACAGCTCACCAGGCCATCGCGGAGCCCTCATAACTAAAGACCTTTCCATTGGTTTTTATTTTATTTATTAATTTATTCGCCGTACTGTTTAATCCTATTAGGGTCGCTGGGGCTGGGGTGAAGGTGAACACCCTGAACAGATCGCTGGACCATCACAATGAATGGTGAATATGCAAACTCGACACAGAAACTCGGGATTTGAACTCAGGACCTTCTTGCTGTGAACAAGTCATGCTAACCCCTATGCCAATGTGTTTTATCAGTGAATAAATCAAGGAGGGTAGTTTATAAATCATTTTTAATAACTGAACAGTAGGTTCAGACATGAGCTGAAGTATAATTAAGAAGGGCACATTATGGTGTCTGTGCATGGTTTTGTTGAGATGCTTTATTCTCCCCTCTTTGTCAAATTTGAGAAAAAGAAGACTATCTGTCATATAAGTTAATATAGCATTCCAACTAATACAACTTAGGCTCTCGGATGCAAATCCTTCACATTCCCTCTGAAGCCAATTAGTGGCTGCTTTTTAATTCATTGAGCAATACACTGATCGTTAAAATTCTAAAAAAGACAGTAATCAGCCATCCGGTGCCAAAACAAAGCGTTAGCAGCAGCAAGCCAGGGCTATTTCAAAGCCGTCTGGGCCCCAGAAAGGCAGAGACTTATACAGTGAGCCCCAAAAATGACAAGTGATTCTGAAAAAAAAAATGGATTAGATCCCATTAATCTCCAAACTATAAACTTTAATTCGTTTAATCAGCAGTGCGACAGATGAGACGCTATGGTTTTATAGCCATTAAAAGTCAAACTGTTGCGACAGATAAAATGCAAACAGTTACAGAGGCAATAAAGAAGATTAAATCAATCCTCCTTAGGTTTATGAAGCTTAGATATTGCTCAAACGCTGTGCATAAACTCTAATCAACATTCTGTGAGCATCCAGGCTGTGACCTTCATGGACTCGTCAATAAATAATACAATGAAGTAACTTATCCAGAGGCACACTGAAGGGTCAGCGGGTTACAGGAGGGCTTTAGCGGCAATAAATGAGTTCATTTACTGAAAAAAAAAAAAGCCCAGGAATCTCAAGGAGAACTTTCACAGTTCATATGATGCACGGTTTGCAATAAATTCCAGTGTTATACAACTTGTACACATGTTACACCTTGTACATGAAACATGGAGCTATCAGGTTTGAACACTGTGACTGAGGGTAGACCTACTGGATTCCTGTCCTCTAAAACTTTACACCTCCCTCATCTCAAAGGTCTGAATGATACAGAATTCAGAAACTCTGGGTACCATCTATGCTGTTTTCCTCTGTATCACTGCAAGTCATATTAGCTATCACTCACCATGCGGTTCGCTATATTATCTATATATTTGCTCTGTGTAATTTCTTTCTCTCCACTCAGGAACAGGCACTGAACTCATATTTTTGTTGCTTGGTCAGCTTTTGCACTGTCATTTCCATGTATTTCATAATCTCCATGATCCCTATAATCCCCACCCATGGGTCAGCAATCAGGCGGTTGAATCCAGGATGGTCAGTTCACATCATTTTGTTAATCCAGCACTGTCAAACTACCACTGTTGGTCCATTGTGCAATGCAATTAGCTATCATTTTCTCAGTTCTATAACCAAGATAAATGTAAGTAGCTCTGGATAAGGCATCTGCCAAATGCCATAAATTTAAAAATTAAATGACACATGCCCTACAGTGGCCATCCAATCCCCAGACAAACAGTTCATCTGCCTTAAGGAAGGAGATGATAGGCTCAGTTATCAAAACAGAATCAAGCCTACTGGGTGGTGAATGTCATCACTGTGGCATACATACTGACTGTAAACCAAACCCATACCTTGTCATGTCAGTCCACGAGACGTATTTCCCCATCATGGTCATTATCATAGAGAAAGATAACTGCATGAAAGTTGTATATACTAAAATATGCCATATGTATACCGTATAGGCATGTATACCATATGCATATTAATGTGTCAAGGTGTTTCTTACTAACACTTGAGGTTAAGGCTATGAATATGGTTAATTGCACAATCTCAATTATAAATACAGATGTTGTCAGAGTAAACACTTACTGTGTAATACACATGAATGCCATGGCAATACAGGACTTTCAGTGATTTCCAAGTCTAAAAGATACACCAAACATCTTTAATAAGAAAAAAATTACTTGGTGCAATTGACTTTGAATTTGGGTGGCACGGTGAAGTAGTGGTTAGCAGGTCCCGCCTCACAGCGAAAAGGGCTCAGATAAGGGTGTTTCTGTGTGGAGTTTCGCATGTTTTCTCCCTGCTTGCGTGGATTTCCTCTGGGTACTTCGGTTTCCTCCCACAGTCTAAAGAGATGCACATTAGGCTAGCTAGCTGTTTCAAATTGCCTTTAGATATGAATGCCTAACGTGCATGTCTTTGGACTGAGGGAGGAAACCGGATTACCTGGAGGAAATATTACACAAGCACATGCAAACTTCACAAAGAAATGCCCTCCCTAAGCCTGGGTCTCGAAACAATGACCTTCTTGCTGTGAGGCAGACATGCTAACCGCTATGCCACCATGCTGCCTAATTTACCCTTTTTTCCTTACATAATTTTACTATTACTGGAAAAATGTGGTCCAGAGTAAAAAACTGGAAAATGGGCCACCATTTCAGGACCCCTGGCTTAGACACTCTTCATCTACTTGGCCATACAGTGTAGATTGGTGAACAAAAGTTTGAAATTTTTTTTATCTCATATCGGTAGGCATCACTATCCCAAATGTACACAAATGGAGGATTTGTTGGGTGGGGAAAGCAAAAGGGGCATGTTGTGGCCGGAGCATGCAGGGAGCAAATAGGGGTAGAGCATGCTGGCAAAAGTCACTGGCATGCAGAGGATAAAGTGGTCAGTACCTGGTAATGTCGGAGTCGGGAAGCACACTTAAGTGGTAGTGGGGGAAAGTAACGGAGTGCATTGGGCTTTTATCAAACTCCACAGGGGAGTAGTGGCGGGGAGAGGGGGCACGATCACACAATTTATTCACAGTGCTGTAAACTGGCTCTGGAGGCCTAAAGAAGAAGAGAGAAAGCAGAAAGCAGAACATGTGTTAGTGTGTGTGCAAGACAGAAACAAAGGAGGAAAAGAAATTATGATGATGAGGAATTTGTGTGTGTGTGTGTGTGTGTGTGTGTGTGTGTTTGAAAGAGAGAGAGAGAGAGAGAGAGAGAGAGAGAGAGATTGTACCTACAAACAACTGTTTCAAACAAACTATAAGCAACATCTAGTAGGAACTTCTTTATTGTTTACACATTCAGTTGTGAAAAAAAAATCTTTAATTTTGATACTCACCAGCTTGAAACTTATTTTAAAATATATTTAATCATAACACCAACTTGTGTAATGGCCTTGATACAGTTGCTATAAATAGCGAACAAGAGATCTTAAGGGGGAAAATATGCCATCTTTTTATTTGCAACAGTCTACATAGACTCTACGTTCTGCCTGGCAGGAAACAGTTTTACCTCAGTTTAAAACAAGTCAGAGTATATAGGAGTTGGGCTTCAGTACTTGTGGTCTATTCACCGCCTAGCTCCCCCAAAAGGCCTGGAGTAATATTTAATTGGTCAGGTCGAGGCTCAGCAACATTATGTGGCAATAAAATGAAACCAGCTGATGACATGAATGTACTGAATGACCAGGTTACCTGATCAATTGACTTTTTCTTCCCTGATGGTACAGATATAAAATTAAGGATGAAATAGGGAAAGAGTTGACATGAGGAATCTTTCTTACACATGAACTGGCCAAACAAAGTCCTGACTCTAACCCTATTGGAAGTCTTTGGGACCTGCTGGAGAAGACTTTATGGAGTGGTTCAATTTTGTCCTCATCAATTCAAGATATCGTTGAAAAATGAACCCAGATCTAGATGGAGATAAATGTTGTGATGTTGCTTAAGTTTGTAAAACAATGCCATGGTGATTACATGCTGTAATCAAGGCACAAGACGAACCAACAAAATATTAGTGTTTGCCTGTTTTTTGGGGGGTTTTTTTGCCAGGGAGAGAATTTGGTATTAAACAAACAAAACTTTGTACCATTATGAAACTGAAACATCAACCTTTCCAAATACAATTTTGTGAAATCTAACGTGTGTGGTGGCTCAGTGGTTGACTTAGTGATCCGAAGGTCAGGTTTCAAGCACCAGTACCACCAAGCTGCCACTGTTGGGTCCTTGAATAAGGCCTTTAACGGTGAATTGCACAGTAGCATAAGAATGATTAATGTAAGTCACTCTGGATAGGGGTGTCAGCCAAATGCCATAAATGTAAATGTAACTGTTCAGTGTGATAAATCACTCCAACAGGCAAGCACTAGAAAGCTATTACTTCATAAATATGAGAATATAAGAAAAAAGTTGTGTTTATTTTGCTTTACTGTATCAGCAACATCTGACATATATTGTTTTTATGCGATCAATTATAATATAAGGTATCTCCAGTCAGTTGTAGACAGCAAGGTTAAGTCAGTTGGACAAAAAAAACATATAGATGAAAACAGTCTTTCAGTCACATTTCCAAATTACCATATACATAGAATTAAGTACAACAGTAACAAAATTGACTGCTATTTTTCTGACATTTTAGGTACCCACAAAGTATATCATGCTTCCCATCTAAAGCTAAATAAAAATATTTGTGCCCTTTCTGATTAATAATACTTTTCACAATGGTGTCTATCTATCTCTCTTAATATAGGCTACATTATACCATATATACTGTAAGTACCTCAGAGTTACATTACTGCTGTTTTCCTTTCCTTTTCCCCTCATACTACAGGGGATCAGCTTGAAACCTAAGACTGGCAGAGTATGAAGACAATTTTAGTGTAATGTGTGAAAACAGATTCACGAGGGTTTGTGAGTGATGAAAGCACACACCTTGGTCTCATGTTTCTCATGAATTATAGTGTTTATAAGTGTATGAACACACTGTGATGCAAACCCAGGGCATACATACATACAGAATATATCAATTGATTTACAGATACACAGGATGATTTTTTGGGATGGCTTCTCTAGTACGTCAATATAACTGAAAATATGATGTACGTAGATATAAATATCTCCAGACTACATCATTTCCATCCTAAAGAGCTTAATAAAGTAAGCTTATTTAAAATGTCAGTTTTATAACATAGCAGATCATACTGTTTTTTTCCCCCATGTATAAAACATGCTTATCCCTTTAATCTGATTTTTGTCATGAATGCAAGTGCACACACCAACCATCTGTACACAATGTGAGGTTTACAAGCCATGACGCGAAACGAATGCAGCTGTGATTTTAAGTGGTTTTTGGCACCAGGCACTTTGTATCACTGCTTTCACCGTACAATGAACACACACATATTTAAAAGTGTGTCCATTTACAGAACTAATGAATAGCCTATGTGTTTAATCTTCAATTATCAGTTAATTTTGGCTGAATACAAATGTTCCCTGAGGAAATCCCCAGCTCATGGGCTAAGTGTCTTTTGTTCACCTGTTTTAAACCTTGTTTTGGTTCTATGTCTGTTAACTACAACTATTATAACATGACCACATGATTGGAGGATTGATCTTGGACTTGTAAGATCACTGTGCAGTGTAGCACCAATTTGTAAAAAACGGAAAAGTGTTAGATTACGTGAATAGAAAAAGAAGACATACAAAACAAAGCTGGAAGTGTTTATTAATATCAGTGTGCCTGATTTAGGGATCATTTATACTCTTGTACAGGAGTAAGCAAATGGTTTCAGAAAGACATTGTGGGTAATTATATTTTATCTCCAAGACATAACACTGGATTTCATGTTCATGTAATATGCCTGGTGAGTGAATGGTCACCCTTAACAATGGGTGCTTTATGTCACAGGGTGCCCTCATGTCCTTGTCATTCTGGAATCCTTGTTGCACTTAGCACTAATAAACTCTCTTCTTTAACCATTACACTGATATGAGCATACCTAACAACCTCTCTCTCCCTCTGTGTGTTGTTATTGAGTTACACACGCTACTTCTGAGATACCAGTGGTCCTGATCCTTCTGCTCTCTGAATCCTGTGATGTGTCTTGATAGGCTACTATTGGTTGGAGTTCTCATCTTAGAAGCCCCTCGCTATATGAGATAACCAACTAGACTTCTGGTTTCACCCAAATGAGGATGGGTTTCTCTTTGAGTCTGGTTCCTCTCAAGGTTTCGTCCTCATGCTGACTGAGGGAGTTTTCCCGTGTCCCTATTGCTGTGGGCTTACTCACTGGGAAAGATTTGTACAAGAAATGTTTAAATTCTTTTACTCAATTTCACTTTCAATTTTTAACGCTGCTTTGCGATAGCAAAAAATTTAATTGAATTAATATGAAGCTTAACCTGTACTGTTCCTTCTTCCATTCTAGCTTCAACTAAAGGTTTTTCTTGTAGGTTGTGTGACCTTTCATTTAGAGTCATGTTCCATAGTGTTTCAGATAATGATAGCTGAATCAATTATCAAAAGATGGCATTGAAAACTTGCTTCCAATGAGAACCAAGATAAGTGGAAGAGATCCTCAATATATAACCTCTATTTACTGAGCAAATATACTACACTTGATATCCCGAAGAGCCCCAGAGAGCCTCAGAGAGCCTCCACCTTAGTGTTTGCTTCTCACCTCAACTGGAAGTGCTGCGACTCAAACCTGTGGCCCTCCCCGTCATCTAAGGAGGGATTTCTGATCAGAGAAAAACAGCAGATAAGCCATATAACCACTACTATAATCAACTCCATATTTACTGGGCTGAAAGGATTGTGTTCTGTGTGGATGCAGCATGCAGACTCCAAGAAGATACAGACAGCCGGACACACATTTAAACAACCATAGACACAACAGAAATAAACACAACACAACAGAACAGCCTTTAGTGGGCACGGCTGGGCTTCAGACATCAGAAGACACAACTATCAGATGAGCACAATAGTTAGCTGTGCTTAGCTCTTACACAAGTACAATTTGTTACCTCGATTACTATGGCATATATTTAAGGGGTACTTGAATATTTTAAGCAGATATAGCTGTTTATTATAATAAAACCTTCTGTATAAACAGTAGATGGCACCCAGACATGGTCTATTCACTGGAGTGAAGATGCTATAATAAGATGGAGGATGCTTAAAAGAGATCTGCAGAAAATTGTCTCAGTGCTACTCTTAAAATTCTAGACATGCTTTCTTGCAGTTGTATAACAGTTGCTTGGAGAATTTGTAGCATTCTGAATAAAGAGAGGGAGAGAGGGAGAGAGAGAGAGAGAGAGAGAGAGGGAGCAGCAGAAATGAAAAGCAAAAAGTGAAAGGAAGCAGCAGACGGATATTAAAGCCTGCACTTGACAGCTGCATGTGCTAATGATGTCTCTTCCGGTCTTGTTTCCTGTCCTCTACTCACACAAGCCAAGCAGCCTCTGCTTCAATTGTTTTCACTTAGTGTGTTCATGACTGGCCACGTTTCACCAAAACAGGCTATTTAAATTATATCGGAAATGACTGACCCCAGACTGCTGTTCCTCAATCATCAATGGGTAATTGTTCCATGTCATAAAAGGGATCCAGAGATCCACAGGGGTCGGTGGAGTATAGCCAGGTAAAGTGGTGAATTTTTTATTTTGTTTCATTGTTGGAAATTACCACCCGGAATGTGAAAGTGATTATATTCAAGGTCTTATAATTATTTTCATGCATGACTAGTTAATTGAGCTTTACTGCAAACCAGAAAAACTCAAAATCAAGTCAGCCTATTAACAATACCAAACCTAATGTGTTCTGTTAGTCGAACGTTTGGGAATTAAAGCTCCAGTAAAGTGCTCCAGTAAATGGACAAATTATTACTAAACAGAATACTAATACAAAAGTAATTAATCCATTATTAAGTCACTCTCACCTACTCATCTGCCAAACTGCTCAATCCTACTACTAGGGTTGTGGGGAGACTGGAGCCTCTCTCAAGGCAGTATACACCCTAAATGTCTCATCAGACCATTGCAGGGCAACACACACAACCACTTAGGTGCACATCCACACTTAGGGGCAATTTGGAACAGCCAATTACTCTAATGTGCATGTCTTTGAATGGTGGGAGGAAACTGGATACCCTGAGAAAAGCCCATACAAGCATAGTAAGAGCATGTAAATCCACACAGAAATTGGACTCGGTAAGCTGACTTACTAACCACTACCCCAGTGTGCTGCCCCACGATTACTAAATTTTGTTGAAAGATTTATATATATAGAAAGATTATATATATAATTACATATTAATTATATATTGTATGGGCAGCATGGTTGTGTAGTGGTTAACATATCCTCCTCACAGCAAGAGGATCCTGGGTTTCTTTCTGCACGGAGTTAGCATGTTCTCCCCATGCTTGCGTGGGCTTTCTGTGAGCACTCCAGTGTCTAACCCCAGACCAAAGACATGCACATTAGGCTAATTGACTGTTCTGAATTGCCCCCAGTGTGAGTGTGATTGGTTGCATGTGTAGTGGCGCTGCAATGGTTTGGAGAGCTGTTCAGGGATGTATCACTGCCTTCACCCGGAGATGGGGATATATATATATATGTTCCCTCCGTGGAAAGCTTGTTGTGAACATCTTATTGAGTATTACTCCATTATTCTAGACAGTATACAGGGCTGAGCAGCCAAGGTTATGAGTACCTGTTCCCTGTCTACCAATCCTGTCATGTTTCATGGCTCTTCATGTTTATGACTTCTGAAGAAAAAAATCTTTCCTTGACTGTATCTCTCTTAGTTTATCTTTATCTCTCCCTTTATCACCCCCTCCTAAACAGTGTATTTCTCAAAAGAAAAAGGAAAGCTCAGATGGGATCGTAGCAAGTAGGAACAGAATAGAATTACAATGCTGACTTACATACAGTGTGCTACAGCAGTATATCTAAGACCCAACAGCTCTAAATACTAAATCACTTTAAATAATGCTTGAATGCTGTTTAAGTAAATTGCATGAAAACTGGAAACTTGAGGCGTTTTAGGTGAAATCACTCGGATAGATTTTACCTGTCATACCATCTGAAGGAAGCAATGAATAAAAACAATTAATACCATATTTCTAATAGAGGGTTTTTTATGTTCTTGCTACATTGGTTTTAAGGTTGAGTGGATGGGTGTGTGGTCATACACCAATAAAAACATAATTATAGTGAAATGAAAGTATTCCAAACTCTGTTCATACACTGAAAACATACATTTTTCATCACCAGGTGGTTTTTACTTACATATACAAAGTGGCAATCTGCTAAAATGTGTTCAATAGTTTGTATTAGCCTGTTTGAAAAGGCTCAATAGTTTTACATACATCAGACAGGCGTCTGCTCGTTCACATGAACGCTTGGTATACTGTTGCCCAGTACATTTGATGCACAAAACTTCCACATTAATTGTTTTTTTCAATGTCACCCCATACCACTTCTTGCATTACTTTGGCCGTGCCATGTGAGGATTCATTAGCTTTTTTTTCTTCACAAAAAAGACTGTAATGACAACAGTGTTTTTTGATGTGCAAAGACATGTACAGTGTGATGTATGCAAGCTCTAATGATGTTTGGATTTCATTCCACTTTAAACTTTACTTAGAAGAATACCATAATTAACAATTGTGTCTGTATAACTGCTCAACACATGGTGTCTTTTGTGGTTACTGAAATTCCTGGCTACACAGTAAAATAATAATAATAATTTAGTGATAAATTTCAGAGATCGTTTGGGTCCATCTTTTATTTATTGTATTAATTAGGTTGGGCAGTAATTTATTTTAGTTTAGGTGGTGTTACTACCATAGTATTAGTTTTGCTCTTATTTTGACAACAAGAAATGGACAGACTGAGTTCAACTGAATAATTCCGAGGAACGAACTGCAGTCGAGCAAACTGACACACAGCAACATGACACACACCCACACACCCCTACACACTTGTATGTCAATGGGACAATTGGGACATTGGCATAATGCATTCCCTAGCCCCTAACCATCACAAAATAATTGCCTATCCCCAACCTTTATTCTAATCTTAATCCTAAAACCAAGAACTAACCCTCAAACAGACCTTTGAAAAAGCAAGGAGCAACCAAAATTTGCTTTTGCCACAAAACTGTCCTCATTCTGTTGGTTAAAAACATATTCCGGTCCTCAATATGTAGAAGGTACAAGTACACACACACACACACACACACACACACACACACACACACACACACACACACACACACACACACAGAGATAGAG
>JBCNYG010000016.1:3367201-3385221 GCA_039654305.1 Porochilus rendahli | reverse complement strand
AGGATATATAGCAAGCTGTATAACATTGTGATAGCCCTCAAAGAACGTCCTCAAAATTGTTCAAACGCTCATAGCCAAGATTCTTCTATGATCAGCTCATAATTATAGTGTGCTCTCAAACAACATGTTCTCCACTTAAAACGTTGGAAGAAAAAAAATTGCCTTTCTCTTTGCATGTAAAAAAGCTATGAAGCAGACAGGCTATAATTACCCTGTTCTGATAAAAACTATCAAGCTTTGCTATACTATTTTCACTGCTTAGGTAGTAATGATAGGGTAGCTGTGCATCCAAGTAGTAAAGGAACTTAGAACGAAGGAGGAAAAAAAATATAAGTAAAACAATGTTGACTATCAGACTTACAGAAATTCCTCAGTGGGTCCAGAGCTGTCCTGAGGAGATCCGGCTGATCCGGTGATACTGTGTTCCTTTCTGAGAGCCTCCCGTGCCCGGCGCCGTCGCTCCCTTTCAATCTCTTCTGCATCCTCGATACTGCGCTGAGCCGTCACCCTGTAAGAAAGAAAAATAGAAATGTCATCATGATACATTTTTCCAATTGCTTTTGTATTTTACCAACAAAAAGAAACAAGAAACAACCCTTTGTCCATAACGGTATGGTGCCAACTGTCACTATGGATCTTTCACAAGCTCTATGAAAGATTCTCTGAACAATAGCAGGTTACTTCCTCAGGATAAGAGAATAAGCCGATGGATCGTCTATGTCGGGGTCAAGCAACAGCCATGAATAAGCAAAGACATCCCACACGCAAACACAATAGAGATGTTGATGCCGCCTTGTGTTTGTATAGCCTGTAAATAAACACATTCATACCACACACATCCATTGTGCCTGGGCATGTGTTTGTACGTGTGTGTGTGTACATGGTTTGTGGTTGTGGTGCAGGGAAGGAAGCTTACACTAAACCAGAATGCTTTGTATCACTGGTCATAATGTTGATTATTTGAGGAAAATTCTCAAAAAACGTGTTTAAAAAGTGATGCTATACGGTATGCTAGAGAAAACGTTCTGCTGGAGGAAACGCTCATCCCATTCCCCTCTGGGACAGTGTTGTGGGACTTGTCAATAGCTTCCATCTGGGTGCCTGGGTGTCGTGTTACAATAAACACCAATCTGGCTTCTGAATAACTTAAGAGTGTATATAGGTCACTAATAGGCCATTAATGCATACCAGATCTACTACTAGAGTTACAATCTGCCTTTATTGCATGTCATAAGTGTGTGTATTAACAAGGAGGTCCTTAAATGATCAGTTGAGGGAAGGAGGGATAGGGCTACCACCAATACACGTTCCTGAATTAGCTATTATTCTGTAAAGAAACGTTCACTCTCATCTCTGTCTTTCTCAGCATGACAACATGCCTGACCAAGCCAACACAACTCCTCAGGCATTCTCACACGAAGAGAGAGTAGCTTGGGAAGTGAGGGGAAGGGGTAAAAGGGTTACAAACCAGATGGAGTAGCTCAACAAAAACCCCTTTATTTCAATCAATTATATATTTAATACAGACACATTTGCAAGTCACATTATAAACATGGGGAAGCCTATTATAGCTTAAGTTTTAGCTTAATGCATAGTTTTTCAATGTTAATTCAATGATTATAATTAGGGATGGAAGGAGGAATGAAGCAAGTTACAGATGTTCATTGGAAAAGCAAATACATGTGGCAATGATCAAAAGTTCAACCAAAACTTTTACTGCATGTGGCAATCAACCAAAACTTTTATACTCTTTTATTATTTGTTTTCTGGCACAGGCCTTGTGCATGACGTCATGATGGAGATTAGGTCATTCATCTTGTTGTGATTTGTCTAGTAACCACAGGCTCACAGATTGCTCTGTTATTCCATTCCGTTCTGCACAATAAAAAAATAAACCTTTTAATTCAAAGTAAAGCCCTTACCCAGTCATTGACTACAGGGTCACTGCTCATTTAGCACTCTTAAAAGACCTGAATACTTTTTACTATCTGTATTTGTTTATTTTTTGCTACTTAATTTGCAAAAGCATATACAAGAATCTGGCTCGCCTGTATGTATCTTCATTTTCTTAAAACTGTCGATTCAGCTTCCTAAGCCTAAGCAAGTATGGCCAGAGGCAGGATGGTTTGGCAAAAAGGGACAAGGGATGGGGGGTTAATGGGTACTGGCATTAGCTTTCACTTTTGTTTGTTAATTCACACCAGAACAAGCCTTAACCTGTAGCAGAACACAATGAGTCACTGACGGCAGAGCCTTTGTGTGTGAGTTTGAGAATAAAAGGTGTCATTACAGTATGTTTTGGAAATAAGAAAGGCTGTTTATACTATTGGGATAAATATCAAACTAGAACATAATTATATGTTCAGATTATTTATTGATTTTAATTTAAGGCTCTCATGAGGTTTTTAGTCATTAAGTTATATGATGCTTTCAGAAAATGAAGACATTACGTACCGTTAAGCAATACAATAAATATGCTTGAATTTCACAGTGTGAATGCCCAACATTTTCCTATCTGCTTTTTTTCCAAGAAAGAAAAATAACCAACAATATGAAAGATGTAAGCTATTCCAGACCCGGCAGGAAATTTAAAACCTTCTTAAAACTCACAGCTCACAATGCACAACCTAAGAACAAACACTGTATATGGTTTGATTTAATGCTTGAAAAATATGTTAGCAATCCCCTACTTCCACATAGTGAAGGAGATTTTCTGAGAGTCTTGTGTTCATTTGGTTGTGATTAACACACATGAGGTCCTACAGGGTGTTTAGCAACAAGCTAAAACCAGTCTGAATGACACCCACGATTATGCCTAATGATGAATAACTTCAGATATTTTTTCTTGATGTAAGCAGCTTTAAAATGGTGCAACAACCACATTTCCTGAAAACCGATTAACAGAACGCAATAGCTAAGTTAAGCCGTCACAACACCCCCCCCCCACCCCCCACCCCCCCCAAAAAAAAATTAAAGATACACACCCTTCACAGAAGTTGGTTAAGGTGTTCTTTCTATTTTGCTTTTGTCTTCAAGAAATACAAAAAGAAAAATGAAAGACACCTTTATTAAAGAGTTAGATCTGGAAGTGCACATGATTTGGGGCATTGACTGGACAGGCAACTGAGCCAGATGATGTCATCATAGTGAGTCAGATTTTAAAGAGAGAAAGAGAGTTACTGACCCAGACCAGCTGAATGTCTCCCTGTGGACAGTGTGCAGTAGAGACTCAACAAACTGCTCACACAAGTCCAGCATGTATGAAAGGTCACTTGTGAAAATCCAGTGCACCTATTTAGCATTTGTGGAAAATCCCAGTGCAGAAACTCTAACACTAATTATACAAGCTTGTAATTCAAACAGTGGAAAAGAGACGGTTATAACAGACAGACTATATCTTTCTGAAGATGAAGAGTATTTTCCAAAAACATAGTCCTATCTTTATTTACTCATCCTCCCCCAGCCACAGTGAACTCAGTCATCTTGTGGTAATGTAAATAGTAAAGGAGGGAGGGCTCCATCATTTGACATCCAAAGACCCCAGTCATCATGTTATGTCTAAGTGTCCAGACACCAACAGTGAACAAACTGTGCGCAGCCCATTTGTCTTTCTGAAGTCTGGAAACCAACAGGCTCCACTTGTCTAGCTGCATAGGGGGTTATCCTTAATATAATACAGTGAATGGGTTTAATATTTAATGCAATATTAAGTATAGTTTCCACCACGAGTGTCCTAAACGAGTCCTACAAAAAATGCCTAGTGTAATAGAGGCCAGTCCTGCTCACCTTCATTCTTTTTGTAAAGCCATCCTGCCAGGGTGATGGCAGAGAGTTTACTGACCCTTTAAAACAAACACCTATCCCCCCACGTTCCCCTCTGCATTCCAGCCGTTCTTATCACAGTATCGTAAACAGAAGCGAGGGCAGTGCAAAAGCCAGGGATCAGCTCGGTCATGGTTGAGCCGACAATGAATAAGGTTGTTCATGGGCTCAGTGAGCACAATCAGTGGTCAGTCCCTATATGAATCTTTCCAGATGATGTTATCAAAAACCATAACTGTGATCATGTCAGCTTAAGTTTGATCTCAAACTTTCTACGCACACCACATTAGTTTGATAACTGTCATGTATAGCTACCACCTGCATGCTTCAATCCTTGGGAACACTCCATAAATCCAGTGCAGACCGATGAGGCACTCTAACTCCACTGATTCACTCCAGACCACAGTGATTCATCACATGCCCCCTCTGGCAAATACCCATGTCATTTACTAATGGGCCTTGAGCTCGGGAACAGTTTTTATACCTACCTTTCAGCCACAGTTTCACTCTATTTCTACTTTATCTGACTTTATTTTATGACATACTTCCTTGTTTACTTTTAGATAGCGGTAGTAAAGGCATTACAGATACCACAAATTTGAAGGCTGCATGGAAGACTTTTTGCCAACAGCTGCAGTTGTTTTCCTTTAAGAACGAGCAATTCCTTCCTACCAGTGTCTGAGAGGTCATAATAATCCATCGTTGTATCCTCTGTGCTTTTATTTGATAAGCATACAGCATAGCCAAGCACTTATGCAGTCATTCAGATCACATTTTATCTATTGCCTTCCATGTCCAACTTAAGAAAGAGACATACTGAAATAAATATATATATATATAAGTATCTGTAGAAAAATGTTTGCATGTGACAGCTTTACTTTGGGCTATTATGAATCATACTGCTTCTCATTTGATTACATACACACTTCGGGAGAGAAAAGCATGCCAGGAAATGGTTCTTAAACTTTTGTAAAGTGCATGCACAACAACAAAAGTATTGCATGAATGTGCATTATATCCAATCTGTGTGTGCGCTTTCCAACCTATGCATTCATTTAAAGAAGGTGAATGCTGGGCATTTGACTGTAAATCCAACTTGTCAGCTATGACAAAGGACTGTGTTGGCAGACCTGTAAAAGACCAGGGAAAAGAATCTACCTTCTACAATGCAACCTGTGTATACCGCATGAAATGCCTTTGACAAAGTACACCTGATCCTCCCAAAGCCTTGTTTCTGCACATATGAATACAGTGAGATCCCTGGTGAGCTTAAAGCACTCTGTTCTCTCCCCAAACACAGGATTGATGCATAAAGTTACTCATTTGTTCTCAACTTATTCTGCAGATACTATGTTGATCCTGATCACATCAAAAATGAGAACAGGTTTAGGGAGATGTTGGATGCTGCTGCATAGAGGTAAGAATGTGAACACAATCCCCGCCCCTAATCCTAACATTTCATACAATCTGACGCATATACGGATTCTTGCAAGATTGTCCTATAAAGATGCTGACTGTGATGCTTTGGTATTTTGATATAGTTCAGTTCAATTCAATTCAGTTGTATTTGAATTATGTTTTTTACAACTGGCATTGTTGCAAAGTAGCTTTACATAATAAAAACAACTTTGGAATTGGTTATAAATTTATAGAGAGTTACATGGGTTATGTTATAAGTGACGAATCACTTAAATCTACAAGTGTTTCATAACTATTCACCCCCTTGGACTTTTCCGTCATGTTGTAATGTTGTACTTTGAAACTGAAATAGAGTTCTGAAATTACATGTCCATATTCTACAAACATAGGTCACAATATTAAAGTGAAGGTCACGTTAATTTGCATAATAATTTATAAATAAAAGAGTAGAATAGTTCTGATTAACAACTCCAAAGTATGGGAACATTCAAGGCACTGGATATAGAACCAAATCTAGCTTATATTTATATCCACTGACTTATATATACCGCAGTAAATTTTGTTTTTTAAAAAAGTGTTGACTGTATTAAGTAAGCTCAAAGTCCAATTGAGACAAACTAAACTTAAAACAAACAACACCCAGAATGTCTGGACGCTGTCTTTTAGAGACGCAGCCATTCCATCTTTTCTCACCCCAGGCAAAGGTCATGTTGTCATAGCCAAGTTTTACCAAGTGGATCTTTTAACCTACAAAACACTGAAGACCACATACTTTTACCCTTCCATGTCTACAACCCCACACTACCTTCTGAAGAAATAATAATTTTTCAGCAAGTCTCAATGAATGTCTTTATCATCTGCAGTGACCTACCTAAGATTATTATGGAGTTCTGAAGGTGCACTGGTTTTCCTGAATAAGTGGTATACATTACTAATAAACTGTGTTGTTATCTGACCATATTTTTAGAAAATAAAAATAAATACAGATATAAGTAGTAGCACACTGTTTGGGATCCCTATCTCAAACCCATGCATTACTACGAAATTGAAACTTTTCATACAGAACAAAGACTATAAAACAAAGCTCATAACACTGTGCCTGTTATACTCTGTTCGACTTTACTGTAAACATTAACCCCTACCACAGTATTAAATTACATCTCATTTTAAGACTCACCTGAGGAGGTTCTGCAAGCCCTGCTTGCTGGAGTTTCGTCTCAAGATTGCACTTGACATCTCTCTTTCCTCTGTTGCTCTTTTTACAGAATTAGGAGAGCCGAAAGAGTCGTTCTCTGCACTTTGGAATCTCTGTATTCCTGTTGTGTGCCTTTCCCAGCTCCACACAACTAGCACTCTTCCTGTGATTACGTTTCCTACGTCCTGTCCTCAATGCTGGCTGGTGAAAATATCAAGCGGGATCCACACAATGCCTAGCCCTCTCTGAGTGACATGCTTTAGTTCCAGCCTTCCTCCACCCCTCCTCTTTTCACCTCTCCTCCCTCTTTTTTTTCTGCCTAGTTTCTGCATGTGGTTCTCATTGAGAGACCTCAGGCTATAGTTCAACGTTTTCTTCCTCCCTTCTTAGTGAGGTCATGTGGCTACTCCTGGGGGAACTGTAAGATGATATCTGCCACCCCATGCCACTAATCCACCTCCACAGCCCCTGGTCCCCTCAGCAGATCTCAATCTTACTCGTCTTCTGCATTTTGAATAGACATGATGAGCAGAACGTTTTTCCTTTCTAAACAAACAGAGAGTCAGAAGCTCACTGTATTTAGTAAGCAAATTATTTAGGTCATATAAGGTGCTATACTTAAGATTTTAACATGACACTTACAGAAAATATGCACTGTGCATTACTAATATTCTTTCTATTGTTTTGTTTGTTTAATCTCTTGTCTGATATATATATCTATATATCGATTTTCTGTAAGACAGTGCTTGATACAGTAAAGTAGAGCTAAATATGTGGTATAAGTAAAAAAAGAAGACTACAGTTTGCTCCCTACAGACCTGTTTCGTGGTTGCCCACTCATCACCCTGAGTGTATATATGTATATATATATATATATATATATAAACAAAGTAAAGGTGACCCATATAATACCCTCAGGCGACCCATACACCAAATTAGGTGATCCTATGTGATTCCCGTCAATAGTTATTGCTCTAATAAGCTTACCTTTGGTGGCGGTGGAAGCTGAAAACCTCAACTAATAAAATAACAACTGACACTACCAATCAGCAAACAACTCCGCTGTAACATGCATAATTAACATGTCGTAGCGCTGAGCATCATGGTCTAGCTTCAGTAACTTCCAGAAAGTTAATTTGGCTACTTATAACAATTAGTTTCAACAGTACACCTTAATTCATGCAACAATCTTGTACTAATAAACAAGCATCCATTGCAGAGAGAAAGAAAAAGAGAAGATTTACCAATGAAGTACAAGGTAGAGGGTTGACATATTTCATATTAATATTTAGGACAGAGGATTATACAGTGTTCATGTTCCCATGCTGTAATACAATAATATCTAGAAATGGAATCACTGCTCCTTCAAGCTATCGTATTAACTCATTTGGCTCCATTCATCCAGCAACTTTTTATAAAAGACATAAAAATGTATTAATTAAACTTTTAATGAGGCATGTTTGAATCAAGTACCCAGAAGAATGCAATTAAAATAAATGTGTGCGTGAGTGCGTTTCAGCAATCAGCAAGTACAGTCTGAATATTTGTGCATATGTAATGTGTCTTCATATTTGCAAATGATGCATCAAAGCAGATTATGTATTTTGAAAATATATATATATATATTTTTTTTCCTCCTTCTGTGTTTTACGTCCACAAATGGAAATATCTTGTGTTTTGTTTTCCCCTGACATTTTGGCAAGGCTAAGGCTGGATGCATAAAAAACACATTTCATTTCATATTCTGAACTGCTTTAACCTTTACTTAGGGTCGCAGTGAAGCTGGAGCCCATCAGAGGGTTCACACCCTGAACAGCTCACCAGACCTTCGCAGGACATTCACAGACACACAATCATTCACAATCTCTTTCACGCCTACTGTTGAGGCATTCAATAATATCCAATTATTCTAATGTACATGCCTTTAGATTGTGGGAGGAAACAGAAGTACTCAGAGGAAACCCACACAAGCACTTGACAAATGACTGTTTCAAATTGCCTCTTAGTGTAAGTGTGAGTGTGAATGGTTGTGCGTGTGTAGCCTTCCAATGGTCTGGCGAGCTGTTCAGGGTGTACCCTGGTTTAGCAAATAAATGATTGAGTGATGAGAGAGTGTAATTGGGTAGTTCCCTCCTGCTACATAATAAAAAAGTGCAGGGGAAAATTAGTTAACAGATTTCTGAGACATGATAGACATTTTATAGCCTTTGCAGAAACAGAATCATCAAATATTGCTGACAGTGTTAAACTTGTGCCCTATTGATTTGAAGCCAAACAATTTCCCCAGAGTAGTTTCTAATACACGCTCCAAATTACATTTCAACATGACTTACACTTTAATTCCGACACAGTTTCAGCTAGAAAAAAGTCTTAAAATGAAATCCACATATTATGTTTTCAGCAAAGAGACCAAAAGTTCCTGAACAATAACATTATACAGTATATCCAC
The DNA here is from genome assembly GCA_039654305.1 of Porochilus rendahli. NCBI lineage: Eukaryota > Metazoa > Chordata > Actinopteri > Siluriformes > Plotosidae > Porochilus > Porochilus rendahli. The sequence goes on along the minus strand of JBCNYG010000016.1, from coordinate 3,376,336 downwards.
TGCTTTTCTGGCTTTGCTATTGAATGCTATCCTGGGTTGTCAACCCACAAGTTGACAGTTGAGATCCAAATAATGTTGCGGGGATTATACCTCATGTACCTGAGGTTGTGGTTTAAAAAAAATTCCTTCCATGATCTTTCATCAAAACCAACAATTTAGGTTAAGGTAGGTCTGCTGGGCTTTTACACCGGAGTCTAGCGGCTCATCAGGCCGGTGCTTATCCCGGGTTTCTGTAGTGTGAAGCGACTAGGAGTTAAACTCCTTCTGGATGGGACGCTAGTCCATCTCAAGTTATTTTCCCAGTGTTTTTTACTGGTACCCATTTATACTTCTGGGTGGACAGAGGCACACTTGTATACTGCTGGGTGGACAGAGGGAACACTTTTTTATATATATATATATCTGATGAACAAAATAGTAATCACAGAGGAATATTCATTTAATGAAAGCCTTGTCTTACATACATACGTCTACCCACTTTTTCACCGACATTTGCATACCAAATTTCAAACCATTTAGGTTGTTTCAACCAAAAATTAATTGGGTTGGAACCTGAAAACTTCCAGAACGTCCTATCAGTAGGAACCAAGAAACTAACTGTGTTTTCCCCCTAAAACCTTAATGACATCAGAGAAAATACCACTGGTATGGAATAAAATGCAAGTACAAATAACACTAAGGAAAAACTTAAATTAGACAAAGATCTGCAATAACAGAACAAAAACTTGTATGTAATCATTGCAAAACACCATCTTGCAAGCTAGTAATGTTTACTTCCATTGAGCATTGAGCAGCTCTAAACCGATGACCCATCCATGATTACAATAGAATAGTATTCTAGTATAGTGTGGTGGAAACACACCAGTTTTCTGGTTTACTAGCAAGCACCAAGCCTTAGATCCTGAACATTACCAGTTAATGGAAAAAAAACTGAAGGAGGAATAATATATCTTTTCAAACCTTTTGGTCCTTTGATGAGTTTGATCTCGACGATGGTCTCCAGCATGGGTCTCCTTCTGCGTACGTAGAGTCGAACAATAGAGCCAGCCACCTTCAGCGCCTCCACGGCCCTGCTGTGGGAAACCTCGGACACATCCACTTCATTCACACGGAGGATACAGTCATTCACCCTACACAGGGACACACACACATAAACAAACGAGAGTTGGACAAGTCCCTGCTGCACATGCTTTAGCAATACTTCAAACAGTTTAGTGCAGCAGATAATTGCAAATATCAAGAATCGTTCTTTGATTTTTGTGTGGCCAATGGTATTTTTGAAAAGAGTGGGAATTGAAGAGTGCATGCACCCAAATGCTATGCTTGTATCACTATTTGAACGATTCTTTGAATTAGCTGCTCTACTAGATTTCCAGATTGCAGCTGCCTCTGGTGTAAGGACATCTCTCTCCCGAGGCATGCTCACACCGAGCAGCTGAGACCCACACCACCAAGTAGAAAGTGACAGAGTGTGACGAGGTGTACTGCCCCGTCATAGCAACAAACTTCAACAGAGTGCAGGCAAAAAGGAAATATGATCTCAGCTGACAAAGGATGAAGGCAGAGTACATCTGGAATAGCTCACCAGACCATTGCAGGGCCAACACCCACAATCATTCATACTCAAACGTACACTGGGGGCAATTTGGAACAGTTAGCCTAATAGGCATGTATTTGGACTGCGGGAGGAAACCGACCCAGTGGAAACCCAACGCAAGCATGGGGCATGCAAACTCCACATTGACGCCTGTGCCGAGCCCAGGACTCGAACCCAAGACATTTTTCCTGTGAGGCGAACGTGCAACCGCTATGCCACCGTGCCTTCTAGTTATTTCTTTTCAAATTCAATAACATATCAATCTGATGGGTAGGTGATCACCCAAGGCTAATCCACACACTGATGACTTTTGCTACATTAATCCATACCCACAAAATCTCTCATAATGGGTGCAATATAAAACAAAATCATATCTCCGTCAAAACATGTCCAGTTTGAATGAAATTTGTGATGTATATTCAGAATCAGAAGCTTTGTTGTCAAACCAAGTTTTATTTGATCCAGATTGGACATTTAGCAGCAAATTAAATTTATTCATTCATTACACTGTACACCCCAAACAGCTTGCCAGAGACAAACATAAAACCATTCATGCTCACAGTCACACCTGGGGTGTAGCCCAGGGATGTCCAATCTTATCTGAAAAGGGCCGGTGTGGGTACAGGTTTTCACTTCAATCAAACAGTAGCCACACCTTCCACCTGTTTCCATCAGAGATTTAAAAAAAAAAAAGAAAAAAAAACAAAGACTAGATTGCATGTAGTATACAGTGTATACAGTTTTGAAGCCTGGGTGGCAGGCAAGATTTAAAGATCTCAAAATGGAGCCGTTGAAAGCAAACTCAGCTTGAAAACCCTTAAAATGTTACTGCTGATGGTCAAAATACCTCAAATTTATGTATGTAATTTTCCATTGTCCCATCTTTTCATGCTATTTGAGTTTAACTTTCAACAGTAAAGTGGTCTCACCAAGATGGCTGCCAGCCGACTTCGTAATTGAAACAATATTGTGCTTCTACTGCAAGGTTGAAGTGAAAATCAGCACCCACACTGGCCTTTGGGGAATAAGATTGGACATCCCTGAAGAAGCCTAATGTGCATGTCTCTGGACTGTGGAGGGAAACCAGATGACCAGGAGGAATCCCACACAAGTACGGGGAGAATATGGAAACTCCACACAGAAATGCTCTCGCCAAGCTTAAACTCCTTTTTGCTGACTACTACGCCACGGTGCCCTCTAAATCTAAAGTCAGAACTCTGAACATAACAAAATCAAACAAATGAATTTTGCAACTATGCAGAGTTTCAGAGCAACAGAGTTTTTTGTTTAGAGAAAGAAGTGTTGAATGTATAGTATGATTCCAGGACGTTCACACCCACAGTAAAGTATGGAACTGATGACATTACGATATGTAGCTGTGTTTCTTTAATCAGTACCAATTAGCTGATAATTATATTTTTGCCCTAAATGTCTCAAAGCTGATTTTGTAAAAGAATATAAAAGTTGTGGTGTCTGAATGAATTTTTCCCAGTATATTTCATAAAAACATTTATGGGGTTTAAAACCAATACATTTCAAATTATAAAGAACATAAAAAAAACATTTTTGTTCTTATTATATTTGTTCTTGCAGGAAAGGCATATTGTTCAACATGTGCAAACTTAAAGAGGATATATTCAAGAGATATATACGTTCTAAGAAAAACAAAGGTTTGTATTTATTTCTTCTTCTTCTGTTAAACTGACAGACTGAAGGACTCATGGGTAAAGGTATGGGTAGAGAAAAATAGAGTCTGGAAGAAGGAAGAAGCTCTTTTTAACAGCAAACACACCCACACATGAATATATACACAAGCACAAATAAACAAAGCTTTGGTCTTTTCCACTCCACAGTACATAATTATGGTTGTCTGTATTATAATAGGCCTTCTGGCTTGCTCCTGATCATTGTGATAAGCATCTCACAGAGGCACAATGTCCTGCTGTAATAGGAAAAACAGTTCCCACCACGATAACACTCATCTTTTACATCAGCTCTAACGATCCTGTCCATTTCCTAACAAAGCTGAAGTGAGTTAAATGAGAAACTGTGTGTGTGTGTGTGTGTGTGTGTGTGTGTGTGTGTGTGTGTGGCTGCAGAGCTACTCTCTGGAGAGGCTTTGAAACTGAGATACAGAGCTCAGTCTTAATCACTGACAAAATGAGACAAAGAGAAAGGAGACAGAGAGAGAGAGAGAGAAAAAGAGAGTAATACAGAGAATAAGAGAGAGTAAAAGAGAGAGGGAGAGAGAGAAAGAAAGAGAGAGTAATACAGAGAGTAAGAGAGAGAGAAAGAGAGCAGAAAAAAGTAAGAGAGACAGTGAGGGAGAGTAAAAGAGAGAGTGAGAGAGAGTGAGAGAAAGAGGGAGAGAGCAAGAGAGAGAGTAAGAGAAAAAGTAAAAGAGCAAGAGAGAGAGAGTAAGAGAAAAAGTAAGAGTGTGTGAGAGAGAAAGAGAGAGAGAGAGAGGGAGGGAGGGAGTGAAAGAGAGAGAAAGCGATGATAAACATTAGCACATCCCAGAAACTAGTACATATGGTAAACGGTAAGGTGGATTTATTGTCCTTTTCACTTCATCCTCATCAATCAAAGTCATCTCCTGCACAAAGGCAATATTCCTGCATATACACAAGTCTTTAAACACTCACTAGACCGTGCTACTCACCGGAGCCTGCCGTCCTCAGCCGCTGCACCACCGGGGATGATCTTGGTGATGAAGATTCCAGGATCGTCTCCAATGTGTGGATTATCTGTCCCACCTGCTATACTGAACCCCAACCCTGAGTTACCCTGAGGACAGAACAGGCACAGGTATACTGTATATGACAAACCAACATACACCTGGGAATGAATGATGCAGAATATACAAATATATCAATATGAACAAAAAGATAATATGCTCATTATACCATATCATAATATTCAGCCTTTCTGCTTGTAGACATTATATAGCCGGTGCCACTAAAACCCGAGTCTGTTGATTATGTGCTACTCCTAGATTCCAGGTGCTTCATTAGCACATCTGCTCTGATTAGCACTAATTATAGAAGATGACAAGCTGGGGTGGATAATATGAAAGAAAAACACTTCAATAAGCAACTTACCAAAGAGTGATTAACTAAAAAAAAAAGCTTTTACAACATTTAAAATGCATTAAATGAATTTATCTATTTTTTTTATTTAGGGCATTCCATGTGTAACTTGTAATAATTATTATAATTATTAGACCTTTTTCTAAACACTTAAATCACTCACAGCCAATCATTTGCTGAACCTATAGGGTCACAGGGAGGCTGGAGCCTATTTCAGCCGACTTTGGGTGAAGGCAGGGTACATGCAAGCAGCTCAACAGCTCATCACATGGCCAAACACACACAACCACTCACACTCGCACCTAGGAGCAATCTGGAACAGTCAATTAGCCTTATGTGCATGCCTTTGGTTGTGGCTTGCTACAACCACAGGTCTTGAAACCAGGACCTTCTTGCTGTGAAACAGATGCGCTAACCACCATCACTTCCATGAGCTGCAGATGATTCAGCTCACACCATGTGACGAAGGAGTCCACAGCAGGCCGATATTCCGTCTCATCACCTTTACTGATACATCCAACTACAGCAGAGTCATCAGAAAACTTCTGAAGATGGCAGGTCTCTGTGCAGTAGCTGTAGTCAGTTGTGTAGAGGGTGAAGAAAAAAGGTGAGAGGACAGTCCCTTGTGGTACTCCAGTGTTGCTGACCACCATGTTCGACACAGTGCTGCAGGCGCACATACTGTGGTCTTCCGGTCAAGTAGTCCACAATTCAGGACACAAGAGAGTCATCCACCTGCATCGCTGTAAGCTTCTCACCCAGCAGGGTCAGCCTGACGGTGATGAATGCAGCAAAAAAGTAAAAAAAAACATGACCCTCACAGTGCTCGCCAGCTGGTCCAGGTGGGTGTAGACACAGTTTAGAAGGTAGATGATGGCGTCCTCAACTCCGAGACGAGGCTTGTAAGCAAACTGAAGGGGGTCCATATGTGGTCTACCGATGGGTCGGAGTTGATAACGTTTGAGTCTCTCGAGGGTCTACATGACATGCAATGTCAGTGCCACAGGTCTATAATCCTCTGGGCCACTGGGACGTGGGGTCTTCGGTACAGCAACAAGGCATGTCATCTTCCACCGCTGAGAGACCCTCTGTGGACTCGGGGAAGTACGACGTTTATAATCACATGAAACTATTATTGGGAAAACAAAGAGAATAAAACTGTCCAGCTCCAGAAGTGAGTCAGAGTCACTCAGTGGAAGTGAGTAATCACAGAGTGCTTGCACAGCACTAATGACTCATTAGTATTCACATGGAGCTTTGGAAGCTAAAAGTCATAATCTCCTGCTCAAAATCTCACCCTATTGCTATTAATCATGCAAAGTATCTTAAAATCATAATCAAACAAATTTTGTCCCGGACAAACATTCCTTTGAAAGATGAGCCTGGGACTGATGCACTTTAATTGATTCTCTGGCTGATAAACAGCCAAACAGCCCCAGAGTGAGGCAAATTGGAGCTAATTACACTCACCTAGCCGAGCTGTGTTTGTTAGAGCGAGTGTGCACGGAGGGGAAATGCTCAAGACATGGCAGCATCATGCACACTGTCATTTCTTGGAGCTTTGATTAATTGGCATGTGGGTAGACTGAAAAAGGCTCTTGTGATTAAAGCACTGCTGCCTCCATGGGGTGGTGGATGGCAGGAAGCAGGGCGGAAGAAGAAAAACACGCGCTAACTGCTTGTAGAACAGGTCAAATGAATTAGTAATGATATTCATTTGCATCACTCATGTGGGGGAAGTGGAGGGTATATAATGTGTATTTTACAGAGACATGGATAAGGAGAGAGAAAGAGAGAGAGAGAGAGAGAGAGAAAGAGAGAGAGAGAAAGAAAATAGAAGAAAGAGAGGAGGAAGAACAGTGTTATTACAGTATCCATTTTTAATAGCATTTTATCTCAGTCAGAGATGCAGGCAGAAGCTCTCAGCCTCCAGACCTGAGTCTTTGACAAATCAGCACCCTCTTTGCTCCTGCTGACGTTTGCTATTGTCACGGCATCATCTTCAGACCCGTGGATCCAATTACATCTGTCAAAATGTCACCTGCAGGTGGCTACCCCTCACATACACATCCTGCTTTGAGAGCGCAGTCCACTATTTTACATGCAAACAGAGAGTGCCAATTAAGAGCCTTCTACCCGGAGCTGTCTGTGCCAGAGAGTGCACTGCTCCGATATCAATTAGCCGTAATGTAGCCAGTGGAGCACACTGTTTATCCCATGAGCTATGGGGAAAAAAGAATGTCTATCTGTCTGTAAGAGTCACAGCTACAGCAAAGATAATGCGCTTTTAACTACAAAATCAAACAAATTTCCTGCTGCTATTACTATGCATGCCGTACTTGTGACACATTCAAAGAAAAGCTATTTTCAAAAAATAATGAAACTTAAAATTTCAACATTTTAAAAAATGCTATAAAGAGTAAACAATTAAGTGAACCAAGAGCAATACTGCATTTAATACGACGACACTTTAATATGATGGCCTAACCCTAACCCTAACCCTAACCCTAAAAAAATTTATAGGCTTATAAGGAAATGAGCTGTAGGTTTTATTGCATTTCATGGAATCAGTCACAGCTCTTCTGACGATTTTAACTGTTACACTTGCTTTCTATGTTTGCAACAAATCCCAGTACCATTCATTATGTTTTTGTCTGAAAAATGGTCAATTGTGTACCCTGCTGCTTTCTTTACTTACAGACAAGTATTTTTGTAAAATTATGTTTTATTTCTAATACAAGAAAAATGATTGTGATTCCGATGTGTCACTGTAGCTTTGCTAAATGGTTTAGGAAGAGCTGTGGATAGAAGGGTTGTTGTACGATGCTATAAGTTGTGAAAGACATACACATTTCATATGCTTTTTGTTCATCTAAGTTCTTAGATTGACTTCTTTAATTGTCCCATATGGTGTTCGAATTTGAAAAAAGACATTTTGCTGACTTAAACTAAATACCTTTTATGTAGAATGGAGAAATATTGAGGATCCATGCCCAACAAAACATGTTATCCAATGACCAAATAGTTTTTCTGTGGTGGGTCCTTGAATAAAGGCATGTCAGAAGTGATTTTAGCCCTATCATTTACGTTATTGATTGTCAATTACGTTACTGACTCATTTAAACTTGTTTAAAGCAGCCTAATCAGCTGCAGCAAAATTAGGAAATTTGGTATGTACTTATACTGTAGGTAAACATGTATCGTACACATGGAAACATTTTAAAATTAAGTAATGATTGGTCTGAATGCTTAAAAACATGTGCGAACATGTGTTAAATATCTGTGGGCATTAAAAAAAGACTGAAAATGTGAGGTTTTGGGTCATTTTAATTTGCTGTTATGGGGAGAAATATTGGTGACAGACCCATAAAAGTATGCCTGAGTAGCTCTGGTCATGCTCTTTCAAATGAGATTATAACAATAAATATATTCCCGTTATTTACAGCCATTGCACAGCTATTTATACCCTGGAGGAGTTTTTATGAGCCTCACCCATGTGCACCCTATGGCATTTTTACAACAGTGTTAGGTTGGCAGTTGTATGTAAATATGGTGTCACAGGGCTGTCATATAAGGATTTTAGTTTCTTTTTGTTGCTTGCTACAATCGTATCACTTTCGTATGAACATTAGACAATTTCATTTAAGAGACCTTACCTGAGATATGAGTTAAAATGATTGTTTGTGGTAATCACACGTACACTAGAGATGCCGTGGACAGAGATTAAGTGAAACAAAGCTGGAGTATTCCCTTAATGTCTTGGCACTTGGGGGTGATGAATGTAGAAAATGTCACACCATTAACAGAAAAGTGATTCATTCTAAGAAAAAAGCTTTAATTTATTCTGTGTATAAATATGTGCATAAGGCTTCAATTGTGTGACTGAATCAGTTAATGAGCAGCCGCTCTGACTTACCCGTTCTAGCGTAATCTCTTCAAATTCGTATTCAATTTCTGTCCCATTGACCTGGAAGGCAAAAAAAAAAAATAAAAAAATTAAAAATTAAAAAATCTCATTACACAGTGTCAATGCTGAGGAAATATCTGAAATTAAATATTAATCATCTGGAGCAAGCAACCCCAAAAGAGGAGAAAAGTGCATCACAGATGACTTCACAACAAAAACCCAAATATCACTGCATTATATTGAATCGATCTGTTGCCATAGAAATTCCTATCCCAATTAATGCTCAGACCCTCTGTTCGACATACAGACTCACCAAACATCTTATGACAAAAATGTCACTTACATGTGATCCATCATGACATAATGAGTCTTCATGCAACAAAATGACTTTCTGAGTGATGCATATACTGTATAGACATACAGGGTACTCTCTGGTTTTAAAATGATTCAAACAGACAGAATTTAACAAAGAACTTGAAAATGTATTCCAAGTATAATGCATTTATTTATGTGATTTTAAGGCTCATTTTGTGGGGATGAGT
>JBCNYG010000016.1:3320500-3336148 GCA_039654305.1 Porochilus rendahli | reverse complement strand
GAGAGAGAGAGAGAGAGAGAGAGAGAGAGAGAGAGAGAGAGAGAGAGAGAGAGAGAGAGAGAATCTGTCCTCGGAGCTGGACAGCCAGTGCACTTAAATCTTTGCATACAATATTTTATTCTTTTTAATAAAATATTATTATGAACTTTAATTCAATCCTACTATTTCAAACATTTATATTGAAATGTAAGTGAATGAAGAATCCTACCTGTCTGTTATTTTTTTCACCGAAAGATCTTTCAGTGACATTGTAGGGTTAATAGAATAGAAAAACACTAAATTCATTAATTCATCAATTTGCCAAACCACTTAATCCTACTAGGGTCCTATACATGTTGGATTCTATCTCAGTTTTTGGATTCAATTAGCCTAATGTGCATGTCTTTGGACTGTAGGAGAAAACCAGAGTACCCAGAGGAAACCCGCACAAGCCTGAGGAGAACATGCAAACTCCACACAGAAACGACCTTTGTCAATCCCACTGTTAGGTGTACGTGCTAACCACTACCCCACCATGCTACCCAAATCTAAACTCTAACGTCTATCAATCACATTTCCTGTACAACACTGTGGTATTCAGTCTTGCTCAGAAGAAGTATTACAAGCAGGACATGCAGCTCTCTTATCAATGAACAGTTCCCTTGTATAATATATCACAACAAGAGTTTTTTCCCCAGACATTTACTAATGCTAACTGTCCATGTTAACTCATGCAGATGTGCTAGAACAGACTCCTTAAGTACTACTCATCTAGTCCGTTCTTCCAGAGAGAATTGCTCCACCTACTGGCTACAGGCCCACACCGCAGTCATCTTACATTCATTCTTCTGTAAAAAGTCACCCCAAAAAGAAGAAAGCTCCCAAACTTCTTTCTCCCAACAGCACATGGAATATAGTAAAGTTACCATATAAGTCGTAAAAGTAAAGCAGTAAACTGTTTTTAATTCCCTGCAAAACACAATGAAACCCATGAAATACATAAAGGTTTTCACCAAATTCAAAAATCACTTGGCTTGATTGTTGCAGTTCAACCCACCCAGCCATTTACCCTGAGGATGCTAAGCAAAAATATTATGGTTTTGGACAGTGTGTTAGCTGATGCATAAATGGTGTGTATGCATAAATGGTTAGTGTTTGTGGTTGATATATATTTGCAGCATGAGTACCCGGAGAATGACAGGCTAATAATCAGACTTGCCTCAAAAACACATATATCAGTAGAAGCAAGAAAACAGTAAGAGAAGAAGAAAAAATGTTTTTTTTTTCTTTTTCAGTGTTCATGTTCCAAGCTCTGCAAAGAATAAAAACCCCATTTGGCAGTCATCATTCGGATTCGCAGAAATTCAATCTGCCTTCATGCGGGTCTCTGTTGAGGCCGTACTAAACATTTTAAACAATCAGTTTCATTCCTTTCCAAACGATGACCTTTTAAATAAAGTAGAATTCATGACAGTGTTTGACTTAAAAAGAAAACATGCATTTGTCTACTGGTCACTTAGCTTAGCACATCCTTGGGCGTTTCTGTGTGGGGTTTGCATGTTCTCCCTGTATTTTCATAACTTTCCTCTGGATACCCTAGTTTCCACAGTCTGAAGACATGCATATTAGGTTCAGTGAGTGAGTGAGTGAGATCTCTGTAAGAGGCACTGTCTAAGACCAGAGCTCCTGATAGACATCTCTACTGATATGGTGTCCAAGCCTGGGTTTGCTTTTCATTGCCTTTTCTTTTCACTAGCTGATTTCATTTGTATCAACTGTCTTAATAGTTTAGTTAACCGTTTAACAAATTCATGTTCTTTTGATTTAGACGTTTGCTCCATGAACATTTATTGTCTGCAAGTCAAGGACATGGGACCACTAGCCAGGCCATATTCCATGACTATGGTATTTCACTCAGGAGCTCTTCTATAATAATAAAATTAATACTAATATTAATATTAAATAATAGTAATAATAATAAAAATAACAACAACAACAACAACAATAATAATAATAATAATAATACTAATAATAATGAGTTTCAATCTTCTCATAAAATTGTGTGTACCCAGAGGCCACTGCTGTACCCATAAAGAATATGATGCTTATCCCGCACATGCTTTAAAGAACATACAGTCTGCACAGTTTGATCCAAAGAGAATGGGCTCCCTTTAGAGTCTCGATTGGTCTAATGGTTTCTCTCTCAGGTTATCTCGGGGAGTTCTTCTCCATCTCTAACGGCTCTGGTTTGCTCACTCGGGATCTAAATCTACATTATGTAAGGCTACTTTGTAAGACTGTCTATAAACGTTGTATAAAATTGAAATGGTTGGAATGGATTTAATAGCTCCTAACATACAGTGTGAGTTGTCTTGACTTCAGTTCCAGCTCGAACTGAACACAGCCACAGCTTAAACAATACTGGGTGCTGGATTGATTTCTTCTCTCAGTGGCAAACTACTCTAAGTACAAAATAAAAAATATTAAAAACAAAATGTATATATATATATATATATATAAAATCTTCTCTGAGAAGTGTATATCTGAATTAAAACTGCACTGGATTTTTGTTGCCTGTTTGCTAAAGCTAAATAAAAGGCTTTAATAGCAAAATATGTGACGTACAGCTGCTTTCACCCGGAACTGTACTTAGCACAAGATTAACTGAATATGTTTGTAGAAAGGCCCATTGTAAACACACACACACACACACACACACACACACACGCACACGCACACACACACACACACACGCACACACACACAGCTGCCTGCCCCGGGCGTTGTCATGGCAATGGGAATAAGAGGTTGAAGAGTTTTTGTTCCTCTTTTCTTTCATCTGGGAGAAGGACACTCAAGAGAAGTATGACTGTAACAAATGTGAGTCTGGTCAAACTCTCCCGATTCATATGACAGATACCAGTCTAAGATACAAAAAGTTATTATCTTCTTCATTAAAAAAAAAAAGGAACAGTGAAGCCAGCCAACTGCATCTGTCCAAACTGCTACTCAAGCTGCATCTCCGGGCTACATACTACCTTCAGTGGAAAGCACCGCCCATTCTGCATACATCATCACATAGATCCCCTTGATTGGCTAGGATTGCCATTCATGGAGAATGCCACCCCTCCTAAATGACTTGGTTTCCTTATAGTCAGCTGTATACGATGCCGTGATTTGAACTTGTGGAATAAACTTATATGGCCCCATATCAAAAGAAGCTTTTAATCTCTAAAACACCTGAACAGTGCCATGTGGTATTGAGGGGTTTTGTTGAATTTAAGTATGTGTCATAACTTGGTGTTGATGCCTACTTGTACACATGCACGCCATCCCAACTGTGATGCCACGTCATCTAGACTACAATCACGAGACAGCCATGAAAATGTCACCAAATGCTGTGTATTCAAAAAAGACCTCTCATTATTCCATCTGGCATGTTCAACTAGTATATATCTCTTATATCAACATATATATACTTTATCAAACACACACATCGCACACACACACACACACATTTATTTTGTATCTCTGAAACCATAATTTACACATACGGGCAATTCGGAGTAATAAGTTAACCTAATGTGCATATTTTTCGACTGTGGGAAGAAACCGGAGTTGATAAAGTAAAATAAAATTACTTATGTAAAATATGTAAAAAACATATTCCCTTTGAAATAATGGATAGATTTAATGTTGAATCAATGTTACATGAAAAAAATAATAATAATGATGATTATGTTCTCCCTGTGCTTGTGAGGGTTTCTTCTGGGTAATCTGGTTTCCTCCCACAGTCCAAAGAAAGGCACATTAGTTTAATTGGCTGTTCCAGATTTCCCCTCGGTGTGAGTGTGAATGGTTGCGTGCATTGCTCTGTGATGTACTGGCAAGTAGTTCAGGGGATACTCTGCCTTTTCCCAAAGTCAGCTGAGATAGGCACCAGCCTCTCCCATGACCAAAGTAGGATTAAGTGGTTTGGCAAATGAGTGAATGAATGAATGAATGAATAAATAATCTTTCATTCATTTATTTTCAAAGTCGCTTAACCGCCAGGCCAGCGCAGGGCCAACACACATACAACCATTCACACTCACACTTGAAAAATAAATAAATAAATAAATAAATAATAATACTAATAATAGACTGCTAAATTATTTTATGATGAATCATCTGCTCTATAGGAAATTATAAAGTTCTTCATAAATTACAGTACAATATTTTCTATTATCATCCATTTCCAATCTAAACTAAAGCATTTTAGATTTTACCAAGTTTTACACTGTTAATGTTAACAACAAAGACATAAACTGTACTCTACTTTAGATAAGTGTTTATACAGACAAACTGCTTAGGCAGAACAAGTGAGCGTGAATAAGGTGTACTACTGCAATTTACCACATGGTGGCGCCCGCAGCTCATCTTCAATCTTTTTTTTTATCCGAGGAGAACAAAACTTTTATAAAGCAATACTGACAAGTCATTTTCTCAATCATACTCTTCACACCAGGTCTGTGCAAGTGACGAACAAAGTGTGTGATGTTGAGAAAATGACATTTCTGGTGGGTTCATCTAAAGTCCTGAACTTTTCAAAAGAGGTGCTTTCATCTCGTTCAGAAGGCAGACAGTCTGTAACTGAGCTGCTGCTGTGTCCTTTAAAGAGTACTAGGGCTGTCATGGAGTGTGTCTGCGTTTACAGCCTGGATTATATTAGATAGACACCATCTTAAAGCCTGCTGTAATAGACTTGTGAAAACTGGACACACTTACATTCCTTTATAGTATTCAGAAGACGCTTTATTCACATAGATGTACAGAAATTCTTTGTAGTCTCCATTAAAAATAAATCCTGCTAGTGTTAATAGGTCAAAGGCTAAAAGTATCAAAACGCTTCATTCTCTCTAGGGTCACAATGGATCTGACACCTCATGATTCCTTGTCACTCATTTGCCAAACCGATTAATCCCATTAGGGTTAGAGGGAGGCAACACTGGGTGAAGGCAGGGCACCCTGAACAGCTCACCACACCAATGCCGACCAAAACACACACACACTCCACAATTCAGAATTCGGAATTGGACCGTGGGAGAAAACGGGAGTATACATGAGAAGAACAGGCAACCTCCACAGAGAAACGCAAAAGCACGGGACTCAAACCCAGAACCTTCCTGCTGTGAAATGGAGGGGCGAGAATTCTGATTCTTTTTTAATTCTATTTTAATTTATTCATTTTAATTATTTAGTGCTTGATGAAAAATTGGACTTTAGTCTTCATTTGAAGCTGGCCAGTGACTCAACTCAACTACAGAGAAGTGTCCTCCTTAATGTTATAGCGGCGCTCCCGTGCAGAGCACCATAGTTATGAAATATGGATTGGATTGGTGTTCCACATGTGCCCGCTACAGGAAACCTAATACCTAATGCTGCCATTTAGCAGAGTTGGTGCTGATTGGCTGTTATGTATCGCTGATTTGCATTATTAATAAAAAAATTAAAACCAAAAAAAATAAAGGCTCATATACCACCATTCAGAATAAAAAACACACAATCAGACAATCTCGTATGTAAATAAATGTTCATGGAGCAAGCACCAAAATTTGAAAGAAACTCGAGAGAACATGAACTTGGTAAACGGATAATTAAACTTAGAACACAGGTGATAGGGCGGCACATTGGCGTAGCGGTTAACACGACCGCCTCACAGCGAGAAGGTCCTGGGTTCGATTCCCAGCTTGGGCATTTCTGTGTGGAGGTTGCATGTTCTCGTCATGCTTGCATGGGTTTCCTCCGGGTACTATGGTTTCCTCCCATAGTCAAAAGACATGCACAGTAGGCTAATTGACTGTTCTAAATCACCCCTAGGTGTGAGTGTGGATGGCTTTGTGAGCGTTGGCCCTGCAATAGCCTGGCGAGCTGTCAAGGGTTCACCAGGTTGGGATGCTGGTCCATCGCAGGTTACCTTTGTAGTATTTTTACTGGTACCCATTTATACTGCTGGGTGGACAGAGGTACACTTGTGGTTAAGACCTTATCCAACTTTAAATATATATTATATAGACTCATTACATGCAAAGTGAAATATTTCAAGGCTTTTGTTATAATTTTGATGATTGTGGCTTACAGCTTATGAAAACCCCAAATCTCAGAAAATTAGAAAACTGTGAAAAGGTTGATTACTGTAGGCTCAAAGTGTCACACTCTAATCAGCTAATTAATCCAAAACACCTGCAAAGGGTCCCTGAGCCTTTAAATGGTCTCTCAGTCTGGTTCAGCAGAATTCACAATCATGGGGAAGACTGCTGACCTGACAGTTGTGCAGAAAACCATCTTTGACCCCCTCCACAAGGAGGAAAAGCCTCAAAAGGTAATTGCAAAAGAAGCTGGGTTTTCTTAAAGTGCTGTATCAGAGCACATTAATGGAAAGTTAAGTGGAAGGGAAAAGTGTGGAAGAAAAAGGTGCACAAGCAGCAGGGATCACCGCAGCCTGGAGAGGGTTGTCAGGAAAAGGCCATTCGAAAGTGTGGGGGAGCTTCACAAGGAGTGGACTGAGGCTGGAGCCACCACACACAGACGGATCCTGGAAATGGGCTTTAAATGTTGTATTCCTCTTGTTAAACCACTCCTGAACATCACACAACGTCAGATTGCTCAGTGGTCCAAAATCCTCTTTTCTGATGAGAGCAAATTTTGCACCTCATTTGGAAACCAATGTTCCAGAGTCTGGAGGCAGAATGGAGAGCCACACAATCCAAGATGCTTGAAGTCCGGGGTGAAGTTTCCACAGTCTGTGTTGATTTGGAGATCCATGTCATCTGCTGGTGTTGGTACACTGTGCTTTAAGTCCAGAGTCAACGCAGCCTCACAGGGATCAACACCGCCGTCTACCCCGTCTACCAGGACATTTTATAGCACTTCATGCTTCCTTCAGCAGACAAGCTTTATGGAGATGCTGACCCTATTTTCCAGCAGGACTAGGAACCTGCCTACACTGCCAAAAGTACCAAAACCTGGTTCAGTGACCGTGGGTTTATTGTGCTTGATTGGTCAGTAAACTTACCTGACCTGAACCCTTAGACAAGCTATGGGGCACTAACAAGACAAAGATGAGAGACACGAGACCAAACAATGGAGAAGAGCTGAAGGCTGCTATTGAAGCATCCTGGTCTTCCATAACACCTCAGCAGTACCGCAGTGAGGCAGTACATTATGCTATAGGGGGCCAAACCAAGTACTAAGTACCTATGCATGATTATGCTTTTCAGATGGCTGACATTTCTGTATTAAAAAAAAATTGGGGTTTTCATAAGCTTTAAGCCATAGTCATCAAAATTAATATTTCACTTTGCATGCAATAAGTGTTTATAATATATTATTTTCACCTTTTAAGCTGAATTACTGAAATAAATAAACTTTTGAACAATATTCAAATTTTTTGAGTTTTACCTTTTTGTTTTTGCACCTGTCAGTGTTATAAAACAACCGTAAGGTATGTATGCTACCTAAGTGCAAGTTTGCTTCAAATTTAATGGCACCAGAATAATCTCCCACAGGCCTTCACAGAGCACCGGATAGAACACCACCGATTTCTGAAATTCTAATATTCCACTAATGCATCTTATGAATGTTTCACAAGAAGACTAAATGATTAGAAAATCAAATCAGCTGCTTCCAGAAGAGTCTTAATGTTCTCGTGTGCCTTTCAGCATGACGGTAGCTGATGTATCTCGGAGATCAGGTCTGAGCTGGGATACAAAGTGCACCGCATGCCCAAACTGTGTGCACAGTGCTGAACTCACTGAAGTCCTGCTCTGATCCACTGCCATGACTGAGGCTTACTTTTGAATCGCGGCTTAAATAATGCAGGCCGGGAAGCGAGGTTCCGGCAGGGTGAAGGTAATTAGATTACGCGAGCGCACACAGAGAGCCGCAGTGGGCTGCGATTCAACAGAGCTGTATGTTAAATGCAGAGACGGTTGTAATCTGATGTCACTAGGCGAAGAGCTGGATGGTGTGCTGATGTAATAATGATTGGTGTGCTGTAGAGTGCTTTTACAAGTAGAATTTGCTTTAACAAGTACTTCAGTATCTAATATTTCATTATCACTAAAGGAGATGATGTCAGCTCCAGAATCTCATCTTATCTTATTTTCTTTTCTTTTCTGAACCACTTTATCCTTCATCAAGGTCGCCGGGAGGCTGGAGCCTATCCTTGCCAGCACTGAGCGAAGGTGGGGCACACCCTAAACAGCTAAATCAAGGGCCAGTGAAGAATATCCAATGGAATAAAAAATGCAGGAGGAAATTGGAACCCTCGGAGGAAACCCACACAGGGAGAACACTCACACAACTCCACACAAAAATGCTTTCACCAGACACAGGGCTCCCACCCAATACCTTCTTGCTGTAAGGCGGGTGTGCTAACCGCTACGTCACCGTGGTATTGGAATGGCCTTTATCCCTCTGGTCTCAGGTGCTTGTATATTTATGAAATACTGCTAAGGTATGGTGGTAAATCTGAAAGAAGCGGTTAGGCTAAAAATATAAGCATACCTAATAGGGATTAGTTAGGATGATGTGGTTCACATGACATGATTACTTGGTTCGCTGAATACTTGATTCTGATTGGTCAGCTACAGTATTCAGCAGTTGGTATGGTATGGAGCATCAGTAATGTAATATGTGGGATAATGTATAGAAAATAAACCCTGACAGGGGGATCAGGTCTTGTAAGGACTGTAGAGTGTACGGGTATTGGTCATCCATACAGCATAATCTGTGTGTAATATTTTAAAGCAATTCAGATGCTTATTTTATCATAAATGGTAAAGTGTGGATTATTAGCGGTGTGCTAAACTACAGGGATTAGCATCTTAGCAATTGTTTTTCGCTGGAGGTGACGTCAACATGTCGGGCGGGGTTGGCATCTTTTGTGGAGACAGTGAAACTTATGGTTTTGCGAGGACAAAAGTGCTGCCAGAGATGTGCGTGACAATAAATCCAAAGTAGCGTATGCAGCTAACATTTAGCTAACCCAGTTTTCCTGTCATAGGAACAAAACATATATATATTTTCCACGATTTCTGCAATTGTTGTTTCTGCAGCTCAGCCCTGGCCCATAATGAGTCATGCTGCATGGGGGTCAGTGGCTGGAAGAGCCAGTCAGAAAGGCAACATGTCTCTGAGCATGCCTAGAGTCACACTTGCACGCTCGGGGCATTGACTGATGTTGTCGGAAGTAACACTACTTCACCACAGGTATCCTTTTTATGGTAACGTGTCATGTGAAGGTTAACTCAGAGCATGATATACAATATACGTTCCATCTTATTATGATTTCACATCCTGGTTATTGCCACCATGCTTTTCTCTTGAGGGAGTTTTCTTACATAAGCCACGCTCAATATCTATTGCCCTCTGCGCTTTGGGGAGCAAGCCAAACTTCGTAAGCAACTCTTAAAATTATGAAACTGATTCAGTGGTTCAATAAAACCGTTTGAACAGAGCCAGCAGCAGCCCAGAGAGAGAGAGAGAGAGAGAGAGAGAGAGAGAGAGAGAGAGAGAGAGAGAGAGAGAGAGAGAGAGAGAGAGAGAGAAAGGAATTACATAATGACCATGACACTGAAAAATGCTGATATCACAGCCCGTTATGGGACCGTTCTAAATGTTAATCATACAGCATACTAATGGAAAAGAGAGGATTTATTATATTTTTCCCCCCAACACATTTAATCCGCTGTCCTAGCATGTGAGTGTTTATACTGAAGCCATGCAAAAAACACCTAGAGTAAATGGAATTAAACAAGGCAAACCCGAGTAAACATGGATATTAGCAATAACAACACTGGCATATGTGCTGAAAAAAACATTTTGTGGGAATGCAAATGCATCAAGGTGTAATCTTAAAAATAAACAAAATCATGTATATTTGTCCAGATGTGTAAGGGTTCCATGTAGAATGTGTAATGGTCCTATTTGAGAGCTTTTTAAAGAGAAATCCTTTTTTAAATCATCTCCCCTTATTTTAATGAAATACAAGTGGGGAACTCCTATAATGCAAGGAACCTCTACCCCAGAGCATGAATAATGCAGCAAATAGTTCCTATATGGGTTCTGATTATAATTACCTCCACTAGGAGTTAGTGTGCAAAATAACTCAAAAATTCATGCATGGATTTGGATGAGGGTGTGGTACAGGTAAGAACCCATGTAACTTTGGAGGTGGTCCATGCATGGGACCATATTGAAAATTATTCTATTCTATTCTTTAATACATGCCGAAATGGGAATCCCTCTACAGGGAGACCTTTCAATATAACTATGTCAATACATTTATTCCTCCATATGATATGTCCTGTATTGTGATTATTATCACCAAAAAACTAATTAAATTAAAAAAAAAACTCTTTTGTTTGAAGGATTTATCAGATGGCTGGGGTTTGACTTTTCAAGATCACGTAAGGACAAAGGTAACTGTCCTATTTAAAAGACCCTACATGGTTTCCTATTAGTGGTCTGTCGTGATATATTATATATTATAAATATGTTATAAGCACTCCAAACATTTGCATCCTTGGTCTGACCTTCATCTTTGACCTTGACATTCCAAAACCAGATCATCTCCGACATGCAGGTAGGGAAGTGTCCCCACCAAGTTTGATGAAAACCCATACTCGGATGTGGTCAGGATTTTGATCACAAACTGACAGAGAGTCGAACTCATAAATGCTGATGATTATAACAATGCCACCAAAACAAAGGGTTTTTCTTTCTTTCTTTCTTTCTTTTTTTAAAATGTCCTGATGAAAACTTTGATTCCAGGATTATGTGGTCATGAATTAAAAAAGGGTGTCCAACGGATTAAAGCAAGCTGCCCATTTTATGTGAATATGGGCTGCCGGAACATAGAGCCAGCGCTGTATTATTTACACGACATTTACAATGACACCATTCAGTTTCTCGGTAAATATACAATACTGAACCATGATCTCAGTGACAGCAGCAAACAAAGCACCAGTTCAACAAGAATAGAAATAAAGTAAGCTATGCTATTGTATAAAGCATTAAACCTAAAGCTTTGGCCTGAATGAGTCCCTGGATTAAAACTAAACCCAACATTAGTTCTTAGCTGGAATTATTTTTCATTTATTGTTTGTTTTCATCTTTTTCTGTTATTAAATGTGTGGGGAGTAAAATAAAGCTAAAACAAAGTAAAGTAAAGTAAAGCTTGGCAGGAAGTAGCAGAGCTTGGAGGTACTTCTGGTGAGTGTAAACAGCTGGTATAATTAACTTGCTTTGCTAATTGGATAGACTGTGTATACCAACATGCATTAAAAGTTGCACAAGCTCACAAGAGAAAAAAAAATCCATTTGCTGCTAGATGCTAACGTCATTGGTTATTTGACAGTTTTGTTCCCAAAAAAATAATAAAACATATTTAAATGACTATCTGCCTATTACAGTGCAGCACAGTTATTATTTAGATCCCATAAATGTCCAATATTTCATTCATAGTGTTGCAGCACTATCTAACATTATAGATTAGGACTATCCTGCAAACTCACGCTAACCTGGGTGCAGCTCCCGTGATGTCGTTTCAGCAGCCTCTCGGTCAGAGTCTGCTTCCATTTGCAGATAGCTGCCAGAGAGGCTGATTTAATGGGCCACAGATCAGGGGTTTTGTTCCTCAGTACATCCACACTGAGGCGTTTATGCCTCAGCCACAGTCTCTGAGCGTCACTCTGAGCCAAGGGCAGGAGGGTGGGCGCACTACCGCGATGAAGCTTCTCCCCGCAGGAGACGTTATCCCCCAACAAGTGGTCCATGATGTTATAACATAGTCTTAATGTTTAAACAGAACTAAACAAAACAAAAACTAATCAGCAGATGAATCCAACAAAAGATCCCTCATGTACAGGCAAATCCAGGAGATGAAAAGTTGAGGTTACATCAAATTTGCAAAGGAAATGTTTAAAAAAATCCATCATCTTCAGATAGCGAATCCAACAAAAAAAAAAAAGGGAGCTAAAATCGCTGGGCTCTGACATGAGCTAACCAGAGCAAACTTTTAAATGTGCAGTGTCAGTTTTTCTTTTCTAATGACTAGCTCTATGTGTGGAACGCCAAACTGGCTCGATCTGTGCCGCGTGGCCTATACCGCAGCAGTTCAATGATCGGGCTGGGACCAGGCGAGGCTAAACTAGGCTGCACTATGGTTCTGCCAAGGTAAACACAGAGCATACACTGACACAGACTTACTGTATGCATAAAGTAATCAGGGCGGATTGAAAAAGCCAAATCAGATTAGATTAGAAAGGAGAAGGCTTGCAACTCGAATCACACCACGAGTAATTAGTGCCTCAGGAAACAGGGTCTGGCTGTGTGGTCACAACCAGATTAGAAGCAATCAATGGGTTGACGCTGTGGACCACACACACGTGTGTAGGAGGATAAGACGGGGGGACGGTGTGTGTGAGAGAGAGAGAGAGAGAGAGAGAGAGAGAGACAGAGAGGGAGACAGAGTGGAAAAGAGGGATAGAAAGAAAGAGACAGAGGGGGAGGGAGGGAGAGAGAAAGAAAGAGACAGAGGGAGGGAGGGAGGGAGGGAGGGAGGGAGAAAGAAAGAGACAGAGCGGAGAAAGGGAGAGAAAGGGAGAGAGAGAAAGAGACAGAGGGGGAGAGACAGAGCAATAGAGGGAGAAAGAAGGGAGAGAGGGAGTGAACGATGGAGAGAAAAAGAGAGAGACAGAGGGGAGAAAGGAAGAAAAAGATGTAGAGAGAAAGAGACGAGGAGAGGGAGAGAAAGAGCGAGAGAAAGCGAGAAGGGGAGGGAGAGAGGGTGAGACAGAGACAAAGGGGGAGAGAATGGAGAGAAAGAGAGACAGCTGGGGAGAGAGGGGGAGAGAGGGAAAAAGAGAAAGAGAGAGAGAAAGAAAGAGAGAGAGAGAGACTAAGAGAAGCACTTTAAACACAAAGAGGAAATGGTAAAAAAGGACAAGGCTATGAATAGCTCAGACTAAGATGATCACCCTGCGATTATACCTTCAGTTCGAAAATCTGATTGGCTGAAGCTGCTATACAATACTTGCTATGTATATCCTAATCTGTAACCACATCACAATACCTAAAATAAAGCAAGAAGCCATGAGAGGGCATGCGTTACAGGCATTTTATTCCTTCAGTCTGCCTAATCCTACTCGGATAGCAAGGAGGCTGGAGCCTATCTTCACCGTCTCTGGGCAATGTCGGGACACACCCCAAACAGCTCGCCAATCCATTGCAGACCAAACACACACACACAACCATTTACACTCACACACCTAGGGGCAATTTAGAATAGCCAATTAGTCTAGTGGGCATTTCTTTGGATTGTGGGAATTAAACTGAAGTTCCCAGAGGAAACCCACACAAGCACAGAGAGTACAGTAAAACTCTACACAGAAACACCCTTGTCGACCTTCTTGGTGTTTCTTGCTGTAAGGCGGCTGTTCTAACCCCTACGCTACACTGCTTCCATATTGATTCTGTGGCAGGTAAAGTAAAAACTGTTCTCATGCAAAATGCTTTTATTAAACAGCGACAACAAAGTAATAAAATCCAGTCTTTGATCAATAATGTAATTTATTATTAACGGTTCTGGAAATGTGACCTGTTAACAGGATGCTCTGGTTGCTAAGCAACATAACAGACTATGATTAAAGGTATTATATGGACAGGGCAATGGGTAAAGTGTTCAAATGTTGGCACAATAATACAATATTCATGTTACTGTAATGTGGTCAGGAGTATGCATCTTCAAGTATGAAACACAAAATATAAGTTATTAATTGGTTGATTTGAACACTTGCTTCTGATTGGTCGATCTTTGGTCTGCTTTATAAAACACGATCCCTTATATACAGAAAACCTGTCACTATCACAAAATACACCTGTCAGGGGGATCTGGACTAATTCCACCCTGAAGGGGTTTATTTTGTAATGATTATTTGACTAATTACAAAATATTTATTTGAAAATACGTAGCATGTTATAAAGTAATAACAGACCACTGAACACATAGAGGCAATAAAAACACATGTAACAGAAGCTTACTTTAGTAAGTAGCCATGTAATAAGCTGGATAATGTACAGCAAGCCTGTCGTCATCACAAAATAAATCAGATTAGTTCACAGTGTTGTGCTGGGGTCCTCACCATGCTGTCGGAGGTTTATTTCATGATAATAACTGTCTCGCTGTGTATTATGCCTTATATAATCCATATTAATCTTAATGCGTTATCATAGCATTCAGCAACACAACAACGACGAAGAAATTTGCTTCCTGATTCCCTGATGCATACACGGCTGACTAGGTTTGTGTCAGTTGTTTTGTGTTTCTTTATTAGCCTCCATGCTGTAATTGATGCACTGCTCCTGCCAATTTTTCTATGACTGAACAGATTGGAATACTCAGACGAACACTGTGATTGGATGAAATCTGTCCTTCATTGTGTGCTGTGGGATTATCCTGCCCCTGGTCAGACACAGATAAGACTTTTTTTTCGATCTCCTTTTGTCTGTTCCCCTTTATCATCTTCACTTACTTACTCCTTCGCTCCCTGTGGGTGAGTGGAGATGAAGCATGACGAGGTAGAGAAGGCTAGTGACCTCGTGTCTGGCATACACAATAGGGGAGGAAGCAACGCTATATTGTCCCCCACACACACACACACACACACACACACACACACACACGGACAGACAGACGGACCAAACAGTGGCTCAGATACATATAGCAACCTCACAGCAGTCTGTCTTTTCCCATCAGCCCACTGACATTACCTCACTCCCACCGTCTGTGCACAGAGTGAGCCTTCATCTATTATAGACAAGCTCCAATCCTACGGCGTGCGCACACACACACACACACACACACACACACACACACACACACGAGAGAAATATGACAGTGTGAAATGGGATGATGTACAATGTAGCACTGAGGCGTACATGTTAATTACTGCATTAGTCAAATAATGCCGCTTGTGTAAAGAAATAACAATATTTGTGCCTGACACACCATCACAATCTTCACATGCTACCAAATTTGCCTGCATAATAAATGAAATTAATTTGCTCAGACCAATGAACAAGCATCAAGGCAATGCAGGGCTAAAACAACTGTGGATCATCAAAAGGGCTTTGAAGTTCACACGAAACACAAAAAATTAATCACAAAGTGTGCACTGAGATTTGCATACGTACGAAAAACAGTGGAAATCAAAAAAATAATAAAGCGGGTGCAGCAACCCAGTAATGAAAGCCTCGCTTGAGATGCGAGCAATAGTGTGATCAGAAACAGTAGAAACAGGTGGACCAGAGCAGGTGCATGAAGTTTATGCATGGAGCCCCCACCCCCATTTTAATCTCTCAGGCCATAAAATCCACTTAAGATCACAAGACTCGCCATTGCACAGCTGCTGTTCCTTATGACTGAAAAACAAGCAGTAAACAGATGTAAACGTGCAGGTGGTGTATTGCATGTTGCCACAGTGCTACATTGGACATCATCCCTGTCATACACACACACACACACACACACACACACACACACACACACACACACACACACACACGGTAACATTTATCTCGTGTGTGTGTGTGTGTGTGTGTGTGTGTGTGTGTTGGGTTTGAGTA
>JBCNYG010000016.1:3282705-3293613 GCA_039654305.1 Porochilus rendahli | reverse complement strand
CCGATCTGTGTGTTTATACTTTTTTTTTGAGTGAATATCCACCAGGCCTGAGGCGAATAATTGTTTTAGTATATACTAGACAGGAATATAAGAAAAGTAAGCTAAATGAGATTTGTATGGTATATTTTTACATTTTCCAGTTCAATCAAAAAGTGGCAGAATGATTCCTTTTCATTTGCAAGTTAACTAGGGACTCTGGAAAAGTGAGACCACTGAAATGCTCCACCATGCCTATGGCAATGAAACAATGAGCAGGACGAGGTCCTGTAAGTGGCGCTCATGCATCAGGAGGGGCAGAACATCATCCTCCAGTAAAATCCTGCCCGAACGTCACTCAAAACAACTCGCCAGGCTCAGTGCTTCATTTCCATAGCTGTGGCGAAGCATTTTAAGTGTGTTCATTTTCTACATTTTTTAAAGCTTGCTTGTGCATTGCGCACATGAACATTACGCAACACAGGTCTTGATGTTGAAAGCATGGCGGGTGATAAATGTACATTCACTATAGGAACAGCCTCAGACCTTTTCGGATTTGGGCAAGTATGATGTTCTGGATGCAGTACAGAACACAGTCAGGGCATCTTTCAGCAATGTGAACCTTACTGCAAGGAACCTGGTGTTTAATATTTGTAGAAACTCAACACTGTCAGCTTTCTTGCAGTTGTCAGAATGTGACTTACTATGGGAGAGACTGTAGGTCAGAAAACTGTAGGTCAGAAAACTGTAGGTTTTCAGGCTTCACAGTAACATTACAAGCTGCATTTTTATCTTATTTTGTTAAAGAGAGCGAAAACATAACATATCATAAAACAAGAGAGAGTGGAGGGCTCATTGGCTGAGGCCCTGGATTACTGATCCAAAGTACAGGGATTCAAGCCCTGGTACCACCAAGGTGCCACTGTTGAGCTCTTGAGCAAGGCCCTTAATCCTCAATTGCTCAGCTGTATAAAAAATGTAAATGGTGAAATGTAAGTCACTTTGGAAAAGGGTGTCAGCCACATGCTGAAAATGTAATGCAAACATGACTCTTTATAGCTGCTATAACAAAAAATAATTACATAACAGGATCCAACTTTCTTCTTTACATTTATGTATTTACTCATTTGTTGAACCACTTAATTCTATTAGGGTCACGGGGAGGCTGGAGCCTATCTCAGCCAACTCTGGGCAAAGGCAGGGTACACCCTGAAGATCTCAAAAGTCCATCACAGGGCCAAAACACATACAACCATTCAAAGTCACATTCACCCCTAGGGACAATTTGGAACAGTGAATTAGCCCAATGTGCATGTCTTTGGACTAATTAGAAACCAGAGTACCCAGAGTAAACCCACACAAGCACAGGGAGAACATGCAAACTCGACACAGAGATGACCTTGCCAAACCCAAAACTCCAATCCAAGATCTTCTTGCTGTAAGGGAGACACCACCGTAACACCCTGCTACTCTTTACATTTAAATCATAAATGTATTCTATCAGAAACCATAATATTAAAAAAAAATTGTACCAAGTAGCAAATTGCTGTGGTCTACGAGGAATAAAACACTTATATCAGGATATATCAAACCACACTATTATCAATTATGTTCCTATAACAGCAGCCATGTAGTGTTTTATTTCTGACCGAGTCACATGCACAGATTGTATTTGAACATGATTAAGCCAGATGGGTGCTGAACAGGATTGCCCCTTTCCCCAGATCTAAGATGGTATATGTGTAGTAGTTTGAGAAGATTGGGCTGGGTTGGTAGTCAGGCGATGTGGAGAACTACGTGGGGGGTGTTGGGGGTGCTGGACAACTGATATTTTTAGCACGTTGAGGGAGAGACCTCAGGTAGCAGCATGAATATATTAATTCTAATCATTTTGTTAACATCGCCGAAAGGACTTTTTGAAAAAGATGGAGATTCTTTGTTGGATCACAAATCTTTGTGTGTGACAAAATTCAAGGTACTAAATCCATACATCATTGGTATATGACTTTGTATGAAATCTTTGCAAAGATTAGTGAACTTTATAAGGTAGAAAGAGAGCTCCAGAGAAAGATAAAGATCCTTATAAACCCTTTCACAAGCACTGAGGTCATGAGGCTCGGATTACCTCTTGTTCCTCAGCCTCGCTCAATAAGATGGGAAGCCATTCACACACGAGACAAAAACAGGTCGCACTAAGCCCTTACAATCCTTCTACAATCCATACAAGACAGTAAAACCAACTTGAACTGATTTAAGATTACAGTTTTATAGTCACTGCCTGTCCTTTACTACCGTTGGTTAGAACAACCATGATATCATACATGAAACAGCTGTCTATTACAATCAGCACTGGCATTCAAACAGTTCCAAAGCAGCATAATAAATAAAGTCATATCAACATCCAGAGTTTGCAACAGCTCGTGCAAACTTATAGCATCAACCCCTCATCCCTACCTTCTGCATTTTGGCTTTTCTGGCGTTCTGCACAAGCCTGCGTCCCAGCTTCTTAGCGTACCAGATGGAGGCGAGCATAGTGGATCAGGGCAGAATTCCTCCGTATGATTTATTAGTAAACAGCCTGGTGCAGTCGCCAGCATCAGCAGCAGCCAGTGCGGGCGAACACGAGTGAGAGAGAGAGCGAGAGCGCACAAGAGAGTGAGAGAGAGAGAGAGAGCGAGAGAGAGAGAGAGAGAGAAAGAAAGAGAGGATCTGCTCACACTGCCCTATCCTCACTAATATGATATACACACACGCAGCAGGTGTGACCATGTGTGTGTGTCTGTGTGTGAGAGAAAGAGAGAGAGAGAGAGAGAGAGAGAGAGAGAGAGAATATGTAGGAGTAGGACTTGAGGGTAAGACACTAGAAGTATCTCCTGTACACCCACACACACACGCCACTGATCTTAGTTTTCAAAAAGAAAAATGGAAACCATCAAAGAATACTATAGTAAAATGTTTCAGGAGAAATCACCAATAATGATTGTAAATGTAGGTGTTAGAGAGCTACTGCTTTCATTGTTCAGTGTATGGTGTCTGTAGGACATTATTTTCATGTGACAGTTGGTATTTTAACCAACTCAGAAGCTCTATTTGGAGCGCAATGAAGCTCATTATCTTTTACTCGGTCATTTCACGGGTCAGATTCTTTGTTTATTCAATAATAGATCTGGGAGAAATTTATGCAAGTACATGTATATGGTAGTTTTTAATATATGGTGAACATTTTGTTGTTTATAGTATGAAAAATCATATAGAGATAAAAGTATAAACTGTGTTGTACATCTTTTACATGGTAATAATTTTTTTCCCTGTCATAACGTTTCTTGGTTACATTTTTTGTAAAATTTTCAGACAGTTTAATTTAATTGAACTGAATCCTGAATTTTGTATCATAAATTGAACTGAAGAATCTCAGAATGCATCATTACACCCCAAGTAAACATGTATGATATATGGAATATAAATGACAGCTTTAGAGTATTATTATTATTATTATTATTATTATTATTATTATTATTATTTTCATTATCATCATCATTATCTTGATGTGTTTCAGAGCTACACAGTCAGTGCAGTGTACTAAGAGTAAATCATGTGTAGTTCACTTAGCAAATATACCGCTTTAAAAAATAAAGTGGCAAACAAATAAAGCAATGGGATGAAGTTTATAGTCTATGAAATGTTTGTAACTTTCAGTAAATCATAAAATTAATATTGTAATGCTAGCATATTAGTGTGGCGGTGGTGGATCAGTGGGTAAGGCTTTGGATTACTAATCAGAAGATCAGGGTTCAAGCCCCAGAACCACTAATCTGTTGGGCCTCCGAGCAAAGACCTTAACCTCCATCTGCTCAGTTGTATAAATGATATAAATCATTCACTTTGGATAAAATTGTCTGCCAAATGCCATTAATGTAATATTTGAATATGTAGTACGAAAAGGCTTGTTATAATAAGCTACAGGTTTAGCCAATACCTATTAAGTTAAACTATACACGTTTTTCTTTTTTGTTTTAATTTACTCAGTAGGTATTTACTTATTTATGTACACCAATTAAATTTTAACAAACTGTGAGAAAGTAGAACGACTATTAGTACCACTATTAATTTTACAAGATTTTTTTGTTGTGTATTTTGTTCATTTTATAATTTGCAATTTGTCATCATTAACATTTCTTCTCTTATTTTAATAATAAACCAGTATAATTTTTATACTTTTATAGTTAAATTTACTGTTGTGGAATATCCATCAGTTACTTTCTAATATCACCGCATTCCAAAAGCTATAAACAGTCATTTCCTCTTTGGAAATACAGCTTGTTATGTGACTGAGAATGGTCAAACTTTCTGCCCTGATGACTTCTATGCAAAAAAAAAATCAATTTAATCAATTTGTGTTGTGTACTAAGAAGTGTAAATAATTTCTCGGTACATAAAGCTTTACCATATTAATGACTGGAATTTTCTTCTCTGTAAAATAAATATAAAATAAATAATAAATATTTGAAGATTTAGTTTATGTTAAAGCATTCATCATACAGGTCCATGTGAGTCAGTTGTGAGTATAAAATGATCATCTACTAGAACAAGTGCATTTAAATAAACTGCTTTGCCTTTCAGCTAACACAGCTGTTGCCTTTTATCAGATGCTGCCTTTGATAAACATCTGCTGAACAGTCAAAAAAGACCACATACAGGCAGTGAATGAAGGTGTTTAAAAGCACAAACAATACATACATAAGAACCAAGATGAACTTGTGATAATTGGAAGAGTAGCAGCTGGAAGGAGGCGCTTAACCCAGTTGATAAATGATTTATTAAAGCTGATATATTGAATTTACATGGATATACTGAAACTCAAACAAGATGGTTGAATCTGCGTTACTGTAAGTGCCCTGAACTGGGGTCTTTTCATAGGACTGCTGCTTCTCTTCCAGATTGCTACATGCAGAAGAAACGAATGCACATAAGAGAACAGAGCATTATTCCAAATACTTTAGTGACCTTTAATTATTTTAACACATGTTCCTTTAAATGTTTATCATTTCACTTTCATTTCTTTGCTTTTGTACTACAGATCAGATCACTCACCCAGCATTTGCCAAATATTTTCTCAGACATGCAGTACAGCTGGCCAGTTCTGCTTAGATAATATATACTCAATCCTACTAGAGTCAGGCTGGATCCCATGTCAAGCAACTCTAAGGGAAGGCATGGTACCAGACCATCGCAGGGCCAACATACAAAGCCATTCACACTGTCGGAACTCAGAGTCCCCTCTGAGCGGACATATCGTCAGGTGGAAGTTAAGAATGCACCTATTTTTCTTGGTCTTCTCGTTCTTACCCAATTAACTCAATAAACTACAAAAATTTAGTCAAAATAAATGAGATCTTACTCAAACAGATGAGAAGAAGCAAGTTTCTTTATTCAGTTATGCAGTCAACAACATGCATTTCTGAAAAGAGCAGCTGGTCTGAAAAACCCCTTGAATTCCTCAGTACTTATACAATACTCTGGGCGCCCTATGGTGCCTCCTTCTTTAATTTGCATTTGTTGAGTCAACAGTAATTTACATGTTTTCTCATTTCCCATTATTTTCTTATTTGTCCCGATACCGCCCCTAAATTGATGTCGTCCTCCCACAATGACATAATTTTTCTTACCTCCAGTTCGCCTTATTCTCAGGCTAATTTGGGAGTTTTTATTTAAAAAATCATGCTTACTTATAAGTGCCTATTTCCTTGTCAGCTTCATTTCATTTTATTCTTTTCGAGCTGTTCACACGAA
This sequence comes from Porochilus rendahli, assembly GCA_039654305.1. Taxonomy (NCBI): domain Eukaryota; kingdom Metazoa; phylum Chordata; class Actinopteri; order Siluriformes; family Plotosidae; genus Porochilus; species Porochilus rendahli. The sequence continues at coordinate 3,287,847 of JBCNYG010000016.1, read as the reverse complement.
TTATCCTGACTTCGCGCTGCCTTTTACAACTATGTGTAAGTACAACTATGTGTAAGTACGATCTCAGGACATCCAGACTGAGGATCTTCCTCTAAATGATTCCTCTTCTACGACTTCTTTAGCTTCTAGCTCTCCCTTTATTCCCTTGCCTCCTCCTGAGTATTCTTCTCCAAATTCTCCTTATGCTTTTTTTCATTCTCCAGTATATTCTCTTGACCACTCGCCCATAGACTTCCCTACTGACTATTCACCCACTTCTCCTGTAAAACCTGAACTTCCCTCTTCTAATACTGACCCTCCGGGTCCCAATAATTCCATTAGAAAGGCGGGCTGAACTGACTTGTCCTATGTTTATGCAATAGATTTTCTCTTTCATCTTTCAGTATGGTTATTCAATCAGTACACCAACATCAATGTTTATGCATGATTATTATAAAGGTTATATATGATTATAGTAGGTATGCACTTAAACAAAGCCGGTTGGTAAATTAAAGTTAAACATTCTAATAGAAAATAGTCAATTACTGTAGCTCGCCCCCACCGAGCCTGGGACCTGTACCCAGGATCTTCTTGCAGTGTCCCAGACATGCTAATAATTCAGTCACTCTAAATTGGTAATGTATTCAAACACATGCTTACTGTGAAATGCCCTGAAACATGGTGAATGATATTACATTTGAGAAAAATATCTAAGCAGAACAAACCAACTAGACTGTACTGTATGTCTAAGCGCCTCTGGGGAAATGTTTGACAGCTGGATGAAATACAGAATTTAATAAAATGCACTGAGACTCATGGAGAACTCCTGAGTACAGCAGTATACATCAGTCAGCAAGTAGTCAGCAATTCAAATCAATAATAGATGCACCATTAACTTCAAGAAAAAGTGGCTTAATAAAGACAATAAAAAAGGCCTGGTAATAACACCTTGTCAATGGATCCTCATTAAAAGTGTTTTTTCATATAGTATACACACACACACACACACACACACACACACACACACACACACACACACACACACACACATATATACATTAGTGTGCAATGAAGATTGTACACCACCACTTTTGTCTAAAAGGGCTCCTGATAAAAAGTAAAAAATTGACAGCTTTAAGGGAAAAAAAAGTAAAAAAATAATTTCTCTATAATGTTTTTGGAGAAAATGTATGAAATACTGCTATTATAGGTAATGAGAACCAAAAAAATAATCCAGACAAGTATACTGAGGTAAAAGTAATTACCAATACCTTTTTTTTTTTTTTACCAAAAAAATGGCTAATAAACAAAAACACTGAAAATACCAATTTTTCAGAAAAACTGAAAGGGGTAGCAAATTTTTCATAGCATGAATGAATTTCAAACCATATGGAATGGTTTAGAGAGTGAAGAAATTAAAATCTACAGTGATGCAGTGATGATTATACACTTAAATGATAAAGATAAATCTGAAACCAAGTACTATTTAAGCATTTATTTCATGTAATATTGGATCATATTGATTAGAATAAGTAAACAAAACAAAACAACAGTATATAGTAATAACAATTTTTTGGGGAAATAAATCAATATTTAGTGTGGCCACCCTTCACTTTGTTTACAGCATTTAACCTGTCAGGCACAGTGTTCACATTTTTTTTATTTCTTCACTCGCTAAAAAATTCCATATGCTTTAAGTTCATTCACGCTATGCAAAAGTAAAAAAAGTGTAATTGTTAAACTTTTCTGAAAAATGTAATTTTTCCAGGGGGAGGGCTGGCACCTCTGGGCAAGGGCAGAGTACACCCTGGACAGTGGGACAGCAACCCAGTGGCCTACTCTTTTTGAACAACATCATTGGTTCTTTTCCATGCCTCACACCACAGAAAATAAGAGACATGACTGGCCTTTGATAACCCAGTTAGCTGCACTGGGGGAACAGAGGTGAAAACTCTGTGACAGTGGGGCTTGAACCCCTGGCCTTTGGATCAGTAATCCAGCACCCTACCACTGGGCGCAGGTTAAATTAGTAAGCAATTTTTAAAAGTTTCTTTGTCTTGTTTTTGTAATTTACATGACTGAAATGATAGCATCATTACAGCAAATCGTTTGAAAAAAAATTACTGTTGGTCTGTGCATTCACGAGCAAACGAAACAAAATTACTTTAGACACTGTACATAACCCAGAAATAATAGTAATAGCAAAAATAATGATGACAACAACAACAACAATAATAATAATAATAATAATAATAATAATAATAATAATAATAATAATAATAATATTCAAAAGTATCTCATTAAACTGCTGAGCAATTATCCAAATTTACACCAGGCTGCAATACACGAGTGGTTTATGCAGATAAGGATGCCACTTAAAGACTGTAATTTATTCACATGGGAATAAAGGTGACGTCCATGAATAAGTAATTCTGCCCCATATTGCTAAACAGAAACAATATGCAGGAAACCTGAATCACAATTTGGCATACAGATGCTTTTCATGGTTCTTTTTGTTATATTATATAGTCCTGTTCTAACATAGATCTATAGCAGAATATGGTCATAATGTAATTCAACTCTTTTGAGGGTGTCTGAATACTTTGAGTTCATGAAAACATGATAATTGTTTGTATTTATATACATATATACACATGTATATATATATATATATATATACACACACACATGCAAAAACAGTTATTCCATCTGCTTATATAAGACCTCGAAATTCACAAGGCATCTGCTGTCTGTTATTTGTCAAACATATGAGGTGGTCTGAACTGTAAGAATACACACACAAACAGACACACACACACATGCATGTAAGTAGTGAGGGTACTGGATTACTGATCCGATGTTTGGGGGTTCAAGCCTCACTACTTCCAAGTTGTCACTGCTGTCCACCCATTAAGGCTAACTGGGTTATCAAAAGCAAGCCATGTCTCTCACTGTCTGTGCTGAGAGGCATGTAAAAGATCCAATGCTGTTGTTCAAAAAGTGTAGGCCATGGGGTTGAAATATATATATTATTATATTATATTAATTTTTTTTTTCTTCTTAATGCAATTTTATTAGAAAGTATGGGCCATAATCCATTATTTCAGCTAAAGTTAATTACGGAGCTGCTGTAAATATTTCCTGCTGCCTCCCTCCACCTCTCACTCTGCTGCCTAAGGGCCACTCTAATTTGCATTCAGTGTGATGTTCAAATAGCCTCCACTTAAATTTATCAGACATGCTTTGTTTTAAAAGACCCAATTAAACACAAGCACTTTAGCACCAATACTCTGTCATATAACCATTATCATGATTTTTTAGGGCTGTTATGTGGCATTATTCCATGCTAGCATATGTACAGTAACAATAACACTAAAGACTGATGCATGAAGAGATTCATTATGCTGGTGGAGATGATGTGACCTACAGTTTATTGGTAAATAGACTGTAACTTTCGGCTGGGCTGTATTGATTCTCACACAGTGCAAGCACAGTGAAATTTCCTCCTCATAATCATGTCAGCATAATGAATGAAGGTGTTGGCATTGACTACCAGTCCACTGGGTATTACTGACAAGTTGCTAATAGCTATGTGCCATAATTACCCAGAATCCTCTTCAGTAACATCCATACAGCTGTTCTGCAACACATACTCCATCCGTGCCAGTTCACTGGAAAGACTTCAGACGGTCACTACTCATTACAGAAATGTGTTAACACACAGGAATATTTAAGATAAGATAAGTAAGGTAAATTATTTTAAAATATATAAAATTAAAAAAAACTTGCTCAAGGTATATATGTTATCATTTGAAAAGCAAGGTTTCAGCTGAGTGCTGTCTCATGAAAAGACTGAATACTAGGTGATAGAAAGGAACTGTTTTACATAAGCAGCAAAGAACTGTACTACTGTACATGCAAGTGTCCTTGGACTTTCCGCCTACTAGAGGTCAGAAGTTTATATTCACACCACAATGCTGTCAAACTCTCAAATCTGCTCAGTTAGGAGGCATTGATCAGTTTTGTATACCTTAGATAGTGCTAAAACGTTTAATTATTACATTTGTACTCATATGGGGTGGCACAGTGATTAGCACTTCCATTTAACAGCAAGAAGGTCCTGAGTTAGAGTCACGGGCTTGGCAAGGGTGTTTCTGTGTGGAGTTTCATATTTGCTTCCCATCCTTGTAGTGTGCCTGGGGATCGAACCCAGTACCATCTTGATGTGATATAGACGTGCTAACCAATACACCACTGTGCCGCCCATATATTATACTATGCTATACTGCTATACTACTGCCGCCCTTACACTATTCTATATTATGCTATACTATATTACTGTCACCCTTATACTATACTATACTATTCTATACTATGTTATGTTATACTATACTACTACCACCCTTACACTATACTGTATTATGCTATACTATATTACTGTCCCTCTTATACTATACTATACTATACTATACTATACTATGCTATATTATTTTATACTAAAGTTGTATATTATAATCTTATGTAAGTTATTATCTTATTCTATATTATACTACATTACTGCCACCATTACACTATACTATACTATACTATACTATACTATACTATACTATACTACTACAATTTAAATTCAAATTTTTATTTGTTACATACAAATTATACACAGTACATTATGTAGTGAAATGCTTAGTACGACTGTCCAAAAATGTGAAGAATAAGCTACTAATAGCAAGAAAAAAAGAACAATAACAATATCTATAATTAAAACTAATCTAAAACTAGTTGAGGATTTTACAGTTAAGGTCAAAATAATAATATTATGATGCAAAATTAGAAAACAAAAAAAAATATATTGAATAATATAAAATAAAAATATAAAATAAAATACATGATACAAGATAATACAATGAAATATGATGCTGTGGCGATTTTTCCCAAGTAAAATGTCTGTAATGTATTACTGTCTGTAAAGTGTTTGTGTGCAAAGTGACAAGTGTCTGTAAGTGACAAGTGGCTGTGTGCAACAATCGGCAACAATTATACTACTGCCGCACTTATACTATACTATACTACTGCCAATCTTATACTATAGTATACAAAACTATGCTATACTATATTATGCTATACTATACCACTGTCACCCTTATACTACACTATATTATGCTA
>JBCNYG010000016.1:3237146-3249338 GCA_039654305.1 Porochilus rendahli | reverse complement strand
TGAAGTGGTTTTGTTAGCACTACATGCGAATGAATGAGACTTCATAAAAATAAAATGAAAAAAGACAGATTCTGAAACATCTTCTGGAAAAGACAGTAGAACAAAATGGCTGCTTTTAGTAGAAATTGATTGAAATTTGAAAAATGGATTCAGATTTAAGGAGCACTAAGTGCAGAGTTGATTAGTCATGGAAAGTTGTGGTTAGCATTTATACAAAATGCTGGGTACACTGTGAACTCAGAGACTTGGAAACCAGAAAATCTCACTCAACACGTCTAAGGGCTTTTACCACAAAACCACTGAATCACCTCATGCTTCCAGCTCACAGCATAGTGAGTTCATGCGGTTCCCTTATCCCTGTAATTTTATTTCGATCATAATTAACACTACTGTTTCTGGTGGAGATTTTCCACAAGACTGTACATGTAGCATCATCACAGGACATGAACGCTAAAGCATTAACATACACACAATCCAAGCGTTTAAAGGACTTTTGCACGTATGCATTACCAGGTCTTTTCCCCCAAACCATAATGAGGGCCTTTTTTTTAAATGCAAACCACAAGCAGCACCATTTAGACATCGACTGCACAGATGAGCTCATGTTTCCTTTTTGAGAGCATACAGCTCAGTAATACAGTGAATTATTAACATGATATAACAGAAACATATCCAGAATGTTTCTAAATCAGCAGGTCATCCTTCACCATTACTGTTTATAAGTACCATTTTAACAGGCATTACACTGATTGTAAACCTAAGCATTAGAAAAATATCCAAGGCATAAACAATTTCTGCATTATAATACCCTCAGCATGTGGACTGACTGCCACCTGGTGGCCAGGCTGAGAACTAGAACCTCCCGGCTCATCATGATGCTCCTGATTATGTAACAGGCTCCAAGAGCATGCTGGGTAGGATAGCTTGTACCCTGATCGAGCTGACAGTTCCTTTCAGGCTCAGATTTCTGTCTGGATCTAATGGCATGCGAGCGAGGATGAGTGGACGACATATGGCAGATCATGGTAGCAGTCTCTCATGGTGTTTCTGATAGTAACGGGACTAACCTTTAATGGTGAGATGTGTGAGTGAGACACGTAACCATGCACATTCTCAATCTCCGACAGGTTCCGTTCAGATACATGCACCAGCTCTGGCGCTCGCACCTCGCCCGTCAACCGAGGATAACTGTGCTCTGGTGGTGACTCATCATCCTGATAATGATACTAAGAGAAGGAAAAGGGATAATAAAAGGAGAGGAGAAAAGGGGGACATAGATAAGCCAATCAGAATGATGCATTAAAGTCACGGAACGTAGCAAGAGTTCTACTTTAATTCTACTCTATGGCTATATGTAAAAAAGAAAATTAATACATTTAAAGTGTGACGGTCCACCAGCATGGGATGATGTCATTTTTAAATGAAGAATCAACCAACCAACAGAGAATCAAAGAAAACTTTATTTTTATATTCTTTCTAAGTGACCAACAAATAATCATCTTAACAATTATTTTTTAAAGCAGCAACTCTTCCAGCCAAATTCTTTAACAGGAATTCTTCAACAAACTTGCTTCTATAACATACATTTACTGTCCATATTATTAGAAACACCTATACACCTGCACTTTCATACAGTTATTCCCGGTTTCATGTGCCAGCAGTGCAGTCGAATAAAATAAAATCACAATGGGAGAGAATCATGTGATTCTCAGTGACTTTGTGGCATGATTTTTGGTGCCAGAAGACCTGCTTTGGATATTTTGGACTCTGATGATCTCCTGGAATTTTCAGGCAGTAAGTTTCTAGAATTTATATAGAATGGTGCAAAACAGGAGCTAACAAGAGCTATCATAAACTTAAATTACCCCTCTTGTATATAGTTTGAGCAGAATTTAAAAGTAACCCAACCTTAAAGTAGATTTCATCAAGGTTGGAGAAAAATTATTGACATTTTAAATTACCACCCAAAAAAAGAAGAATAAGAAGGGGAAAAAAACCTCTTCCCTTCAGTATTCCTTCAAAAACTATTGAATCAATGATTCATTTTCAGAACCACTAAATCCTAATTTGGGTTGTAGGGAGGCAGGCGCCCATCTCAGTGGACTCTGGGTGAGGGCAGGTACATCCTGGATAGCGTAGGCAACAGGGTCCTGCTGTAAATGAGCACAAACCCTGTTGGTGATTGGCTGGAATAGTGTTGTGGAGCTACAAAACACTCAGAGAGACTCTTTGGAGCCCTTCTTTTCCTGTCTATATAACAAGAGCCATGACCAGCCACCAGACATTTTTTATTTTCTTTGTCATTGGCTAAAAAATCATGAGTAGATATTGATAGTATTTGCGTGAACCTTTAATGCTGATGGGCTGCACCAGCACAAGACCATACTGCGTTCCTGTCAGCTAAGAATGGAGATCAGGAGCGACAGACACAGGCCTACTAAAACCGGACTGTTGAAGACAGAAAAACAAACAGGAAATATTTTTCCAAACTTCATCTACCCGTTTCAGTAAGCCGGATTTGTTTCTCTGAGTAACCTTTACAGCCCTACAGAAACATCAGGAAATCAGCAATTCAAAACACTGGCACCAACTAACAGTATACATATCTGCATGATTTTACGCACTGCTGCCACATGATTGGTTGACTGAATATATGGATTGAGGTATGTAAATACTGGATAATTGAATTTAATAAGCAAGTACATAGGTGTGTATACGAACAATTGTGTGTCGAATTTCAAAAAAGGACAGCAAACCCTTTCAGTTAAAAGACAATATAATGGAGGTCTCAGGACAGTAATTAAAGTAAGAGTCTTACATGAGACATGAGCATGCATAAATATGCTAAATCTTACCTGCTAGGCATGTTTTAATCAATAAAACAAGAAAGTATGTAGATAACAAAGAAATAAATCCAGTTTTTTTTTTATAGCTGATTAAGTGAACTTCCTATCATACCCGGGTGTTCCCAGCACAGGTCACATATTTGTAAACCATGGAAACGCACATTGTTATTCTCAAAACCAAGGTATAAGGTTTTTACAATTATCATACCATGACTTTTTTAAACAGCACCACTCATAATGAGACATATGGACCAATCATGATAAGCCACAGCTGTGCTAGACATCTGGAAGCAAGCTGCATTTAGCATTATGAACAAGGTTTTGTGAGTAAACTCATGGTGCTCGGTGGAGAAAGTGCAGCCAGTGAAGCATTTGCGAAATTCCTCTGAGGCAGAGAAGTTCTCCTGCCGGCAAAGCATGCATGTGGAATCTGCAAAGCAGTTCAGGTTTGCTAAAAGCCATAAAAGCCATGGACAGAGCCTCGCCAAGCAAAAAAAAGCAGCATGATGCAAAAAGCGAGCAGCATGTGGGTGCAGCATGTGGATGAAGTAAGACTTTTATGATGACGGCACTCCGGCTGTCTGTCTCACCCAGGGCGAGTTCATCAGGGCCGGGTTCGGGCTGGGGTTCAAACAGGCCTGAGTGTGGGTCTGCTGCTGGGAGCCCTGAACTGCCGGTGGCCTGTTCTGGAAATACACACATAGGAGTCCAACCATGAATAATCAAAAACTATTAAAATGCCTCTTACCTGTTATACATCACACAAGTCAGACATCCCTCAAGCACAAGCCGACAAGCAATAATTGGTGACCAGCAGATATCTGACATATATGATTATTTAAAATTGAAACAAGTTTTCTCATTCAGCTATGGAGATTTCAAAATTCCTGTGAACTACTGGCTAGAAAAATCATGTGTGGGTGTTACAACTGCAAACCAAAGCAGTGTGTGATCAGTCGTGGTCAGAGTTATTATTCATGATCCCTGTGTTGGAGTGTTAGAAGAGAACAAACAAGCAGACATAAAGAATGTGCATAAATTGTGCTTTGGAAATATTATTCTCCAAAATACTCCAGAAAACATATTAAATGAATAACGACGAGGCCACCACAAGCTCAGAGCCATGAGAATGACCACAGCATTATTCAGTTCACCATCAGATCAGTTCACGCTTTTACCCTGCTTCACACCAGAGATCGGGGGATTGTCTCTAATTTCCTGTCACAACCCTGACAGACATGCAGTATAGATGGATGTTAGACACTAATCCATGAATCAGAACTTTTAAAAATCCAATATACATTTTTTTCTCTGTAATGATTGTTTAACATGGCGCCCTTTAAACAATCCCTCCGCCTCACACCACGAAGGTCCTGGGTTCGAGTCACGGTCTGGCTGGATTTTGTGTGGAGTCCACATGTTCTCTCTGAGCTTGCACGGGTTCCGCCCAAAGTCCAAAAACATGCACATTAGCCTAAATTCAAATTGTCCCTAGGTGTAATAAGGGTGAACGTTTGTATGTCCTGCCCTGTAATGGTCTGGCAAGCTATTCAGGGTGCACCCTGCCTTTGCCAAGTGTCGGCTCAGATAGGCTCCAGCTTCCCTGCGACCCTAGAAGGATTAATGGGTTCAGCACATGAGTAAGGGATTGTTTAAACGGCCGTAGCTTCTTATCAGAGCTAGCAAGCAGATTAGCTCACAGACACCTGTAATTAAATACCAGAACACTCACCGTGACCTACTTGTTCAAAGCTCGGTAATAAGTACAATAAGAACCTGCTGTGTAATAAGAACTTGAAATATGTATAAGAATATAAAGTCAGTGCTAAGTTATTATGCTGCACACTTATGGAAACAGAGCTGAATGGAGTGAATAGAAAGTAATTAATAAGAGAGGAAGAGAAGTTTCTTTGGGGATTTTAATAAGAGTCAGACAGCGCGGTGGGATCTGCCCTGTGAAAAAGCTCTATAATCTCCCCCTGTGAATAAAGCAGCCTTCTCTCGGTCTCCCAGTTCAAAGAAGTTTTAATCAGACCAGATTCAGGTATTATATTGCCACATAAAAGACACTCATATAGGAACATGCATCACGGAATATATATTAAAGCATCCACTATTGTGGGTCTTCTTTGTAACTTACTCACTGTATAAGCTGGTGCTTTGCTAATGTATTTCACTGAGCCACAGTGTATACTCACTCACTCACTCACTCACTCACTCACCGTACAGCTTAATCCTAATTGGGACGCAGAGAGGCCGGCGCCTATCTCAGTCGCTACATAAAAAGGCGGGGTACACCCTGAACAGCTCGCCAAACCATTGCAAGGCCAACACACACACAACCATTCGCCTTCACATTCACATCTAGGGGCAATTTGGAACAGACTTTTTGCCTAGGGTGCATATCTATGGACTGTGGGAGGAAGCCAGAGTACCCGGAAAAAACTTACGCAAGCATGGAGAGAACAGAGCTGTGCGGTGGACATGCTAACCACTACGCAACCGTGCTGCATATAATGGCGGTTATATATTTTTGCACCCACAAAATAATAAATAAATAACTTCATAATAACAAACATCTAAATAACAATGATAGTTAAGTTATAACAAATATGTCAAGTTTATGATCCTAATGTATGAAATGTGTTTCAGTCCATTCCATAAAGACTGGAAAATCAGCACGCAAGTGTTTTTGTACACTATCACAACCTACTAAATAGGGTCATAACAGGTAATAACAACTAACAAAAAATATATTTTGGAGTAAAAAAATGAAAAAATCTGTTACATATTTAAGAAATGTATGTTTTGATTGTGTTTTATACATACACACACACATATATATATATATATAGGGAGCAAAATGTAGCTTTGTTTTTTTCCTTATACCACACATATATATATCTGCAATATGTATTTAAACTTAAATGGGGGATTAAAAGACACATAAATGGAGTTAGTAGACATTATAATAATGTACATGACAATTTGCAGTGAGCTTATATAGTGATGAGGTTAATTAATGTTTTTATTTCTCTCTCTCTCTCTCTCTCTCTCTCTCTGTACTGCTTAATCCTACTAGGGTCACGTGGAGACTTGTGCTCATCTCAGCTGACACTGGGCAAAGGACAGGTACACCCTGAACAGCCTGTCAGACCATCACAGGGCCAACACATACATAACCATTCACCCTACCTACTCATCACTCTCTAGAAAACTTAAACAAAGAAAAGTAAAGAAAGAAGGAAAGAAGAAAACAAGGAAACCCTAAAAAGCTTGAGTCGAGTCAGGACTTCTTTTCAACAACAAGTCGTCTGGTTGGCTCGACTGAAGCTTTTTAGGATTACCATGGCCTGTATGATTGAGAAGTTACACCAACGTGTGAAACAAGGAAACGTTTCTTACTTCCACATTTGGAAAATAAGTCACCCAAATCCTAATTTGAGGATGTTTTTAAAACTGAATAATAAATAGCTTTGGGCAGTTTAACCAAAAATTTGATTTCAACATTCTACATTTAAAAATCAGCATTTATGAATATGCAAATTAGTAATACCCCTAATTCTACAGGCACCACCCACTTCCAGAGTTAAATCAGTGCAATAACAAGGTTTCACTAACGCTGCACTAATGGTGTTTTAATAATTTTTCTGAAAGAAATGAATCATAAAAATATTTTTTTAAGCGTAGGAAGGCTTCACGCTCTAAACTTGAGCCAGCACAATTACTAATTAAATACTAGTGTTGTAAAGATAAATCACAGTATATAAGAATGTGACGTGCATTGTGGAAATGTGCAATATCAACATTCTCTTAATCATGCCTCTCGTGAAATTGCACTCTCTGAGCACCAGAGGTCCCAATTGGAACAACCCTGTTGAAATATACACTCAATCATCCATGTTTATAGGAACAACTAAACACCTAAATTTCATGACCCCAACTTCATGTTCATGAGTGACTTCATACATTGGGCCACCATATGATTGGCTAATTACATAACTGCATAAACGAGCAGATGTACAGGTGTCTCTATTAAAGTTACTCCTGTTACAAAACCGGCACTGCAGCAGTTGAAACTAAAGCTTCTGCACTGTTTAACATTTCTTGTTAAGGTACCACAAATTTACTACTTTAACAATACTTAACCTCTCTCCGTAGCCATTACTTAAAGTGAAATGGAAGGCAAGCCTTCCAAACTCTGTTACTTTTCTTACACATCAATGTATGTATATTTTCATTATCAGGTGGTTTTTACTTACATTTTTAAAGTATGCATTAGCCAGTTTAAAAAGACTGCTGTTTAACTCTCAAAGATTTCATGAAATTTTAAGAATAGGGCGTGAATCCTCCACTTCATATAAGGCAAAGATAATGGCAAAAATAATTTCGTTCCATTTCCGTTAGTTATAAGTTACAAAACTATAGAAAGGGGGAGATGGGTGGTGCTGAGAGGATAGCATGAAGAAAAAAATATTCAAAAGCTAGAAATCACACCAAGAGGGAAATACAAAAATCTGAAATTCCAGACAAGTTCAGTGTTGCACTTGTACAACACAGTCATCACCATTTGCAGTTTTCACTCACTCGCTTGTTTAGCACATATACGCATACTATGTGCAAAGTCAAAGATTCAGTTGTCAAAATCCATACACTAGTGATCAAGAGAAAATAAAAGTGCCAGACAGGATGCTTTTTTATGCGGAAACATGAGCGACAAGATGCAAAATTTTATCAAGCTGCATGAAGTGGGTGGGCAGAGTTTAAAAATACCCTTTATTGACAAATGTCACCAAACACACAGTTCCCCAAAACCTTTGTAAAATAGGCGACTGCATGCAGTTCAGTGGCAAAGCGACTCGCTTACTGTTCATCAAATCCTGTTTGAATGTGGCTTTAGAGCAACTCTCATGATGGATGAGTAAACTCTGATGAGGAACGTAGAAAAGGAAAGCCCAGCTGTTTAAGATGCCCTTTTCTTTTATGGAGCAACAAACACAAGAATTCCTAATGAGGGAAACTCTGCAGACATGTACACCTCCTAATGCTCCTGATTTTAATGCATTAGTGTCACTCTTGCACTGTGGAGGAGTAGAATATGCTTTCGGAAGTGTATGCCATAGAATTTCGATTAAAAGGCTTTAAACACGAGGGTTGCACAGGTCATTGTTGAGTATGGCGTCTAAGTATTAAGTCTAAATTTGAGCAGGAAAGTGGTTTTGGTATAGAAAGAGGAAAAGGTGGATGTGTTGGAATGGTGATAACATTGTCAGTGATAGTAAAGCAAAAGCTGTGTGTGTGTGTGTGTGTGTGTGTGTGTGTGTAGCTTGAAATTGAAGAACAGCAGGCTTGTAACACAATACAGTGTGACTCATGATTCTAGATGGTCATCTATGAGCAGACCCTGGGGTAGATCTTCATAAGATTGCTGATAGCGCACAATAAAAACACTCTGACACTCTCTCTCTCTCTCTCTCTCTCTCTCTCTCTCTCTCTCTCTCTCTGCACACTCACTACAAAAGCTGAAATAGAAAACTATGCACTCTGAAACTGGAAAGATGAATTCATATAATGAGAACCGTATATTCCTCCTCGTCCTCTTCTTCCTCTCTACTCTCATAAATTGAAAGGAGATGGGAATGTGACATTGCCTCCAGGCTCCCCATGGATTTGAATGGAATCTCCATGCAGCTGAATCCACTGACCCCTTTTCTCTAGCCTAGTATACACTCAAAATCATCATCCTTCACATGTGACTCCACTTAGTGACTCTTCACAAGGCCTGGAGGGGCAAAAGTTTAGAGAAATACAATCATGGCCAGTCCTGTCGTAGTGCTCCTGCTTTTCATTACCGCATTGTATACAAAGCACCCAATAATAGATTTACTGCAGCTGCATTTCTGTATAACTGTATTTCTTAGTGGCAGCACGGTTAGCTCATCCACCTCACAGCAAGAAGCTCCTGAGTTTGAGACCTGGGCTCAGCGGGGATGTTCTCGGCTTTGATTGCGCGGGTTGCTTCCGAGTACTCCAATTTGCTCCGACAGTACAAAGACAGGCACATTAGGTAAACTGGCCTAGGTGTGAGTGTGAGTGTGAGTGGCTATACATGTGTCGGCCCTGCAGAGCTGTTCAGGATGTACCCCGTCTTCGCCCAGTGTCAGCTAAAATAGGTTTAAGCGGTTTGGAAAATAAGTGACTTAATGTGTTTCTGCATTTAACAACAAAACATGTGAGAAAGCAGATGTAGATTGTGTGTCAGGGTGTAGATTTAGATAAGTATGAGCTCATGCTGATTAAGGGGCACATGGCAGTCCTGAAGATCACAGCAACAATTCTTAAAAAGTGCAAATCTTCAATATCCTAGCCAGAAAATTCTTAGGTAAGAACAGATTGAGGGAACTACAGAAAGCTCTGGATTCGGAAGCAGCAGAGCAGAGGAGGAGCTAGAGAAGGATGAATACAGGCAGGTACAATGGACAAGTCATATCAATGACGCTATGACATGGGTCGAAAAATGATTATTGTGAACCCGACGTAGATATACTCACTCTCTCATTCACCGAGCTACTTAATCCTAAGATTAGGGTTGCGGGGAGACTGGAGCCTATCTCAGCCGACACTGGGTGTAGGCGGGGATACACCCACATACAATCCACTCTCACATCTACATCTAGGGGCAATCTGGAACAAACAAAAAGATAATGTGCACGTCTTTGGACTGTGGGACAAAACCGGAGTATCCGGAGGAAGCCCGGGGGAAGCCCGGGGAAAACATGCAAACCTCACATAGCCAGAGCCTGAGACTCCAACTCAAGACGTGGGTTGTGTGGGTTTTGTATTAATTAATATATGCACAAGGCGGCATGGTGGTGTAGTGGTTAGTTGCAATAGTTATTTTCCCAAAAATTCAACATTCATTTTTTTATTTTCCAATTTCAAATTATGCATGCAGCAGCTTAAAGCTGGCTTCCAAGTAATACATCAAAAAGGCCCATGACTATCAACCAGAAGATCAAAAGTTCGAATGTGGGTTGATGCCACACCCATCTGTGACCGGCAGAGCTAATTGGCTGAGCTCTCACGGCATAGTCATTAGCTCACTTTCCTGTCACTCACTGCGATCACAAGCCAATCATGGGCACCTGTGAGCTCATTTATATGAGGGGACAGATAGCGCTTTCCCAAATACGCATGTGCAGCAGTTTGAAAAGAGGTGGGTGGCAGCAACTCATATCACAGAGGAGGCATGTGCATGCTTACGCCCCTCCCTGGTTGGTGGTCGTAGTGTAATAGAGAAGACAATACTTGACGGGTAGGAATTGGCCTGTAGTGAAAATTTATTCAAAGAACTCTCTGGCAGAGCTCCACCTCTCCAGCTGCCCAAACAGTTGGCAGGAAAATCTGGAAGCCCAGAGGATCAGTAGATAAAATTGACATTAAAATCTCTGCCTCATGGCTCAAAGAGTCAAATGAGTACTGAAGGCTGTGGAGCTGAAATCATTACTTACAGTTCACATCTATAAGGAAATTCAACCTTCTGCACAGAGTCAACTCTTTCAGCAACATGGTTTCTTAATGTATGGGGAAAAAAACATTTACTCACTCGCTCACTGACATAGCGAACCACTTAACCTGGGTGAAGGTGGGGTACATCAACACACACATAACCTTTCACACTCACACTCACACCTAGGATCAATTTAGAACAGCCAACTAGCTTACTGTGTATGTCTTTGGACTGTCGGAAGAAACCGGAGAACCCAGAGAAAACCTATGCAGGCATGGGGAGAACATGCAGACTCCACACAGAAACACCTAAATCCAACCCAGGACCTTCTTGCTGTGAGGCAGACGTGCTAACCACTATGCCACAAAGGAAAACACAACACAGGATTATAAATATCTAAGAAAGAAAGTTTGACAAAGAGGGTCACTGAAGAAGAGGACGACGCTTTATATTTTGATCTGATCTTGTAAAAGTGGCGCTTCAACATCACACAAATATGCATTAAGTGCTTTTGTGATGCTTGTTGATGAAAGTCGGTCAGAGAAAAGTATAAAGAAAATAAGGTAAAATTTTAAGTATCAAGGGTAAGTATCATTTTTTTTTGGTAAAATGATACTTGGTAAAATCTAACGTACACATGATGTGATGCATAACGCTGCCTACGCTCAAATAACTCGTAGCCATTCCTACCCAATCACTTTGACACTTCTGACAAATCCCGCCCACTCTTGTGGAAAGTCTAACCATTCCCACCTGCTTGCACATTTATTTGTACTTTCACTGCTGTTTGTACACTCGCACAATATTATACTTGAATTCTACATTTTAATAAACTGACTCATCAATCAAGTCTTCATCTGCATAATCCTCAGGCAGGCTAGAGCCTATCTCAGCTGACACTAAGTGAAGGCAGGGTACACCCTGGTCCACAAGCTTAAGGATTTATGACCACACTTGGAAAAGTGGATTGGATTGGGGTATAAAAAAGGAGGCAGGGTGCATCCAAGAGATGAAACTTAAAGGAATCGTGATTCCAAGTCCATAAAGATCCCCTAGGATGGCATATCAAGGTCTGTGACGCTCTGATAAGGTCTGTTAAGCTCCACTATGATTCCCATATTCTTTTATGGTTGGTGTCAATCCGTAATAAATCTTATTATAACAAAATTTAGATTTCCTTGAAGAGCATCACAATTCCACCAAGTTCTCTGAAGATCTTCACGATTCCAGGAATTTCCCTCAAGATCATCACAAATCCACCAAGTTCCTTCAAGATCTTCACGATTTCACCATAACACCATTTCACCATTTTAGCATAGCACCATAACATGTTACTAGGTGTAAACAAACACACAATTGTTTCCCTGTACTCAAGCCGTACATATTTTAAAGCAAATCTAACTTTAAAGCTTAATTCACTGTATTATTAAAGGTGCACATTGAACAGTGAGTAGCTGATGTGTTTTATCCCTCATAATCAATTCGCTCTGTTTGAATATTAAAATTTCCAGGTATAAGAAGTGAAAAACGGCATACAATATATATATATACACACACATGTTAATTTAATATGTTTGAGAAGTGAATGGGCCTTTTTAAATCAGTGCAAGTATTCATCTTCATATCCTGTATTTATCGTATGCGGTCCAGAGCACACAGCAATCGCTAGCATGATTCAGGGTTTACAGTGATGAATCACTCGCAGCTTGTTTCTGTGATGTGCATATAATCAGACAAACAATATACAAAAAAACAAATACATACCTATATTTGCAAGAGGAAGAAGATGATTTTTACAAATAAAATATTTAGACATAATACTATACGATATAAGAA
>JBCNYG010000016.1:3209386-3223381 GCA_039654305.1 Porochilus rendahli | reverse complement strand
CTCGCCCAGAGTCGGCTGAGATGGGCGCCAGCCTCCCCGCGACCCTAATTAGGAATAAGCGGTTCAGAAAATGAATGGATGAATGAATAATAACAATAACACGGTCCTGTAATGATCTCAGCATACCTGCCAAAGTCTGTGCTATATTTGTATAAGCGTCTAAGTGTTTACGTGTCTCACTGGGTCTCACATTCCCACAGTTCACTGAGACTGAGGATTTTCCTAACCTAATGATTAGTCTTTTCAAGCTAACTCACACAGGAATGATTAAGATTTCCTCCAAAACACTGCATCTGGACCAGTGTCTCTTTTAGTGGCTACAGGGAACAGAGGCCTGCTTATTATATTGAATTTGTGTGCCAGGTGTGTTCGCCTCAGGAAACTTCAGAAGACTCTAATACCTTTAGAATAGTTTTTTGCAGCAATTAAGAAGGCCTGGAACTTACATTCTGAAAATCAAGAATTCTATTGAAAGCCTTTGACGGGAAAATTGAGTGCTGTGGCTGCTGTAGAAGTTCACCATCGGGACACCCAAAGAATTCTTAAAGGTTTGAAAATTGCATAAGAGCTGCACTCAAAAATAAATGTGCCAGAAAAGGTTGTTTGTGTGATGCCATTAAAAACCTTTAGGGTAACACTGCAACTTCATACGTCCAGGTTTAACCCAAAGCTTAGTTTCCTGTCTGTGAGATATTTCTCCCTTTGTCCGGTCCGTGCATTTCCTCTAGTTTTTCCGACATTCCAAAATAATATGAATATTACAGTAGGTAGGCTGTCTATGCTAAATCGTACCTGAGTGACAAGGTGTGCTTCTAAATGGCCTGCAATGGAAATGATTCAGGATGCATCCCTGTCTCATGGCCAGGGTTCCCCAAATAAGCTGCAGAGTCAGCACAACTCTGAGCTGCAAAAAGCACTAGAGATTGATCCATCCCAATTTTTACTATTTTTACCAAGAATTAAAATTGTATCATAATAAAATATGTCCATTGAGAAGACAGTAGACAATGACTACTCAGATTATTAGTGTGAAACCATCACAGTCCAAATGGTAAGATCTGGTAGTGAAGGAATAGTAATGAATCCTCAAGAAGCCAAAAAATATGTCTTTTACTCTCACTTTCTCACTCAGGCATTATCCTACTAGGGTCACAGGAAGGCTGGAGCCTATCTTAGCTGACACTGGGTGAAGGTGGTGTGCACCCTGAACAACTCACCAGACCACTGCAGGGCCAACACACAAACACAGAACCATTCATTCTCACATGCACATACAGGGGTCATTTGGAACAGCCAGTTAGCCTAATCTTCATGTCTTAGGACTGCGGAAGGAAACCAGAATACACAGAGAAAACCCACGCAAGCATAGGGAGAACATGCAAACTCCACACAGAATCTCCCAATCCCGGGACTTGAACCCAGGACCTTCATGCTGTGAGGCAGACATGCTAACCACTGTGCCACCATGGCAGCCCGGTTCCTCTACATCAATGCTCTCAAGAACCATTCCTACTGCATCAAGATTAAAGCTCTCAGTCCTAAATTCTCATATATCAACATCCTATCTTAAGAATCCGTCTGCACTGAGGTAAAGTGTCGAGCAACCATGCCTTTTTCCTTCTGCTTCTCCATCAGAATGAGTAAAACCCCTCAGAGGCCATTAATATTTCAGCATGCCTTCAGCACTCATGAGAAGTTCAAGTGAAAGCACATCCGCTAATCTGAACTCAGCCAGGAAGCAATAATAACATTGCTGCAATAAATCAACTTCCAAATGAAATTTACTGTAGAAGACTAGCAAACAGGTAACTTGCAGCTCATGGGAATGTTGGATGGGGTGGATTGGGGGGTGGGGCTGGGGTAAGTATGGGCGGACATGCTAACCACTGCGCCACCATACCGCCCAGGGTCAATACCAAGGTTTATAAAATGCTCGACTCCAAATAGTTCGAGTTAGTTTAGGCTTCAAGATGAAACATGTATTTCTGCTTTATATTCACAGCTGTGGAAGATCATTACCACAGCTGCTTCTATCGTAGACACATTTTTTTCCCCCTAAATGAGTTTCATATATAACCGTGCTATACTAGGATATTTTTTTTTAAGTATATAAAAAGCTTTATAGATTTTATGAGGCTTAGCAAACAGAGCTGAGATGCTGCATTAGGCCACTCCACAGACCCTGAGTACTGTGTGAATGGTCGCAAAGGAGACATGGGATACACAGCCAGCATCCCTCCAAAGTAGAATGCTGTCTTAATTAATTAGTTGGATTAGTTTTAGAGGTTGTTTAATTACAGCAGGAAAGACCCTAGGAAAGAATTAAATGTTCAACACTGGGACTCTGAAACTCAACTAAAACAAGCAATGAAGATATATCCTGAGTGCATGTATTACACATTAAGGTAATAAAGAACTTGTTTTTGCTGTTTTTTGTCTATTTTTCTGTTTGTGTCACTGCATGCATATCGGCCAAATATGTGACAGTAAATGAATACTTAACTCCACATCAGGTATCCAAATCATGGAAAAAAATGTGATCTCCGTGACTTGGCAAGCATTACATTTATATTTACGGCATTTGGCAGACGCCTTTATTCAAATCAACTTACAGTTACACAACTGAGCATGTATGAGTTGAGGACTTTTCTTTTCCAATTTACAGTAACACAAACGAGCAATCTTTCTAACTGTGATAAACAGAGACGTTCAACACAGTGAACCTTGAGGGCGATGAGCTACAACCACAGAAAACCACATCGGCTCTACTCCTGTCAACCAAAAACTAAAATCACAGGCTTCAATCAAAACAGTTAAAGATTGAAAAAATACCAAGTACAAAAATCCTATACAAGTATGTCTGTGGATTGTCTACCTTTGCAGCATTCCTATTCACAATTCCACTTTCTGCACCTACTTCCTGTGCTACAGAGTGTCTGATACGTTTTGAATACCTTTCTGGTGACAAGCTTAAGAATCTTGAAGCTTGCCATCTCATTGGCTCCGAGGACTTGGTTTCAAAACTCTTCTGTGCACTCGTTTGTTTTGATTAAACAAAACATTAATTACTGTGAAAAAATTAGCTTTGTAGAGAAAGGTATTTGGGACTAAACCCTGGGTTTACACTGGCGCATGATGTCCGCGATCTCCGCAATTTGAGAAAACCGTGAGGAGGGTGGGGGTCATGTAATCGAATCGTTTTGATCTTAAGGGGACTTGGTGGATTCGTGAAGACCACACTGATCATGTATTATGATTTGCCGCCAATCGTGCTAGAACTTGGGAACTACTAGAGTACAGTAGAGCTTAACGGACCTTAACAGAGTGCAAAAAACCTTGATACGCCATCGTAGGGAATCTTAAACTTGGAAACGTTTCATCTTTTGGATGCAGTCTGCCTCCTTTTTTACCCAAATCGTGCTCCAAGCACGCTCCATGGTTTTTAAAATCGAGGAAATCATGCTTCAGTGTAAATGGCACTCAGAAAAGTTTTTGCCTTGTCGTCTAGAGTGGGAAGGATGGTATACTCTGTCTTACCTTGCAAATCACAAGAGTTCAGAGTTTGTGTGTGTTCATAAAGATGTTGTTGGGTAGCTTTGTGTCTCAGGAAAGCAATTGAAATAGCCCTGAAGCCCAGATGTTAGCTGATGTATGGAATGCTGGCTGATAGGTGGGAAATGGGGAGGAGAATTGAAAAAGTAATATTAATAGTGACAGTTTTGACAAAGTTTGACTGGATGTTTAAAAGTTATTAAAGAATTTTGTTCAAAGTGGTTTGCGTTGAGTAAATTAAATCACTTTGCTGCTTGATGACAGACTATGAATGATGTGGTTGGCCATCTGCCATGTCAATTGACCACATTTATTGTCCCATGGAAAGGATACACCACTTAGCTGTGCTCCACTTGGAGGCCAAACTCTGTGTCCCTCCCATGTCCCTCTGATGCCCGAGCAGTGTGTCACATGACTTACACACTCGTATTCATCATGATTTTCTTTAGGGGGGGGGTTCAGTCTGGGACATCCCACCCATGGAACTTTTCACACTGCTTCTAGTTTTAGTATAAATGAGCCAGTATCGCACGATAAATCTTGTGAATTTTACCCATAATCAGAACCGTTTCCAACATTACTCATTAGATGATGAGTCCCACATTTAGAGTATTGGCTCCACTTGTGGTTTTTTATATTTTATATGTTATACCATCTCATGGGGGGTTTTATTAACATTGTTGCCCCCGGGTTACTCATTAAGGGTCCGAACCCAGATGTCTTTAAAGCTGCCTTGTAAAACAACACAAATACCAGAGTTGTGATATTCTAGAAACTTTTTTTTTTTAGTAGTTACCAGAGCAAACCCTGAACAGCTCACTAGGCCATCGCATAATAAACAAATGCCCGTAAATAATAATATAATGAATAAATCTCACCTGCGTTTCTCTGACTATGTTCCGGAGTGATACCAGGAAAGGTTAACATTAAGTTTTCTTGTCACTGACTTTAACTCACTGATTTAAACATTAATTTGTATAACCTGTCCTGTTAGTTTAATTATCCGTTTAATGGGTTCATGTTTCATGTACCAGTTGATGTGATTGCTTAGTGAAAGTTTGTTTGACTACCGGAGTTAGACTGTGTGCTTTTTTGTGTGCTTTGTGGGGGCACGAAGAAGAGATGACCATTCAAGTAATCTTCCACGCCTATGAGGCTCCACTCAGGAATTCCGTGTGGTGTTTGTGCTGGAAGATGAATCCCAAATTGAAAATAAAGTAACAGGATAACAAATTGGCTAAGGATCTAGATATTAAAAAGGTACTTCTAAATAATGAATACTAAAAATAACGATGCTTTACAGATTTCTTAGGCTCTTTAGGGTAGATTTACTGCTTACCACTTAGAGAAATCATACAAAAACATACAACACATACACATCTATCCACTCACTATGACGATGAAACACACACAGCATTCTTCTCTTTGTCTTTCTTTCCATGACACAAACATCATCAATATCATGGACACAATTTTCTAAACACTCACACATCATCTCTCTCTCTCTCTCTCTCTCTCTCTCTAAATATGCACAAAGCAATACAAATCCACATAAAGCATCTTTCACTGATCGCAGCACCAAACCTAGCACAAAACACCATCACTAATCACAGACCGTTCCAGGCAATTATCTCCTCGAACACTGAGCTTGTGGAGGAGCTTCTGAGCTGTCACTCACAGTGACTTGGCTAACAGCAAGCAAAGCTCACAAGTTTTGTTCAGCACTCAGGGCGCAGTGCCTAAGAAAGTTCCCTAACAGGCATGATATGAATGCAAATGTCTAGCGAGCTCTGCAGTGGCCCATTGCTCCAATATCTGCAGGCTCTCTCTCTCACTGCCTCTCATACACACACCGTCACAAACACACACACTCTGAGGTGCTCAGCAAGAGGGAACCGAATAGAGCCTGATTCAAATAAACTTTTAGTAGCAAAGCCAGAAAGTTGTGATTCAGAAACGAGTTACTGCAGAGCTCTGTGAAGGTTCTAATGTAGAACGCTGCAGGCTAAAGGACACACAGCAGGACAGAGAGACACAGCCTTCCTCCTACTGTCATGGTGTGTCACTGAGTCTAAAATAGTTCCATGTTTTCACAGAATTTAATTACATAAACAACACATACTCCGAGTTGTGAGTTTGTAGTAGGAGTTAAGAGAGAAGCCCAAACACTTGACCCTGGATGCACTTACTGCTTTGCTGATGTGTTATTAAAAGCCAAGATTAAAGCAGCGTCAGGTAAAACCCCGCTGCCTAGCAATAAATTGCTAACAGCACAGTTTCCACTTGAGGCTTCACTTGAGGTTTGGAGACCCACATCATTCAGTATCTATATCAATTAGCCCCTGTGAGCAAAAGTCAATAACTTTTTTAGCAAAATGAAAATAATGGGCTAACAAAGAAGGAAGTAATCAAGGCAACAGTCCCAGTGCTTATTAAACTTCGCCCATAAGAGACAGCATGGGCAAAAACACAGTTCTGTGTGTTTGACAATTTGAACCCTGCTTTCAGATGTAGACAGGAGTTTGGGAACGAGTAATAACATTGCTTTAGTACCAACTGCTTTACTGTGGAAACCTTAAGACAGATCACAACTTAAAAAAGAATCCATTCTCTTCTTGGTGACACTGGCTATTAAGATTCGAACTCTACTGTAACTGTGCACTATACCTTTAATCAGTAAAGTAACAGTAAGGTAAAGTCTGTTGGGCTTTTACACCCGAGCCTACTGGCTCACCAGTCCAGAGCTTATCCCCATTTTCTATAGTGTGAAGCATTTAGGAGTTTAACTCCTCCTAGATGGGATTCTATTCCATCCCTGGTTACCTTCCCAGTATTTGTACTGGTACCCATTTATACTGCTGAGTGAACAGAGGCACACTTGTGATTAAGACCTTGCCCAGAGGAGTCTAACAGGCATTCAAAACCCATGAGCTCTCGATCATGAACCCAGCACTCTAACTACCACACGACCGGCTCCACTACTTTTAGCAGTACTAAGTGTGTTAAAAGAGTGTGCTGTAAGTGTATTAGGATGAGCAGAGGAAGATCAACTAAGGCTGCTGAACTTGGTTTAGGGACACTTGACCATCACACCCATAAGTTCTTCTCCGAACTGCTACCTCAAATTTGGAAGCACACAATTGTTTAGTATGACTTTGTATACTGCAACATTTAGATTTCCTGTCATTGTAACCAATCATGCATTCATCCACTTACCAAACTACTTAATCCTACTAAGGTCGCAGAGAGGCCAAAGCCTATGTCTGCCCATAGGGGTTGGCTTCAGTTTCCTTCATGATAATGAGTGGATGCATTTAATTAGATTGATTCTAGTGAATGCTCAGTTCTGTATAAAGCTGCTGATAACTTTACTGTCAGCAGCTTTGACAGTAATTCTGGGTGCCAAGCTTATATTTACTAGTGAATTTCAGAATGAATATTTGCTGGTCAAAAAGAGGCTTGTGTCTTGCTTGACAAAAATCCCCATTCCAAGGCCACAGACACTTCAGAAAAAAATCCAAAAAAGCTGAAAAACTGTTACGCACTATCTGAATCAAATGGGCTATTATCGCCAGGAAGCAAGACGCAAGCCTCTTCTTCAACCAGCAAATAATGACTCTGAATTTTAAGGTGTCACTTACTTATGTCTCTGTATTTCTTCATTCATTCATTCATTTTCTGAACCGCTTAATCCCAATTAGGGTAGCGGGGAGCCTGTCGTGGTTTCACCTGAAACGTTTCTAGGTGACCCATGATCAATCTTCTTGGTTGTCATAACGGGCATGTGTGTTAAACCCATACCATCCTTCCTTTCAACCCAGCAATCCCGTACTTTGCCGGTTTCCACCCCCAACGACATGAACGAAGGGTTGGACTCTGGACAGTTCAAAAGCCGTATCTCCCCATGACACCTGTCGTACAAGTGGATGGGTAAAGTATGTAAAGTATTAATAAGCATATCAACAACTGTCCTAATAAAAAAGGGCTTATTTCCCTCTGTTAAGGACTGTTTAACAAAATTTAAAAATGTGTCTTGGTGTCCACACATTCTAAGCCAATTCACTAGTGCTACAACCCCAAATCCAAAAAAGTTGGGACACTTTCTAAAATGTAAACAGAATGCAATGAATTACATAAATCCAAAATTCATAAAAAACAGAAAGACGTCCATGAATCACTGCTGTGAACACAGTTCACTGTGCTGGCCAGAAAACACAGGTAAAGCTTTACCATGCAAAGAAAAGGCCCCATACTAGCATGATCCAGAAACACCACCATCTTCCCTGCACCAAAGTACCGGACTGATTTAAAGTGGGAAACTGTACAATTTTAAATCTTGAAAATCTGCTTCCTCTGGACTAAAGAGGAGGAGGACCATCCAGGTTATCAGCATTCAATTCAAAATCCTACAACTCTTTGCAAACCGTCTTCACAGACAATGATTTCTGGAAGTGTTCCTGAGCACAGGCAGTGATTTCCAGTAGAGAATCGTGCCTGTTTTTAATTCAGTGCAGTCTGAGGGCCTGAACATCTGGAAATCCAAGACAGATTTTTGGCCCTTTCCCTTGTACAAAAATTTCTCTTCAGATTTTGATAGTACATTCACTATACGATGAACTATTCAGAGTCTTTGGAATTTTACTTTGAGTCACATTGTAATTGTTCCACAATTTATAGATGCAGTTTTTGCAGATTGGTGAACCTCTGCCCAGATGTCCTATTTATACCCAATCATGTTACTCATCTGTTTCCAATTAATCAGATTAGTTGCAAAATATTGCTCCATCTGCTTCTTTTTAGTACCACTTAATTTTCCAGCCTTTTGTTGCCCATCCCAACTTTTTTTTTAACATGTTGCTGCAGCCAAATTCAAAATCAGCTAATATTTTTTATCAAATAGTAAAACATCTCACTTGCAACATTTTAACGTTTTCTACACATTACTGTGAATGAAATATGGGTTTTCGAGATTAAAAAATCATCGCAATCAGTTTTTATTTACATTTTACATGGCAGCCTAGCTTTTCCTTTGTGAAATCCCTCAATAAAAAGGGATTTTTTTTTACATCCCAAACACCCATTCATGTCTAAAATACAGAAAAGGTCTATGAAGTCTAGGTGGGAAAAGTACCTGGTTAATCCTTGCACTAACAACAACTCCTAAATAATTATACAGATCTAAAGATTTATAGCTATCTATATTTATATCATACACTCATATCATATCACTCACGTGCTTTACTGGTGTTGGTGGTTTCAGGGTACTCTCATGATGGTTCTTTCTGTCATAACTAGACATGTGGGAGTCCCTGTTTACACTAAAATCACCAAACACCCACTGTCTTGGATATTGTACAGAGTGTATCGTATCGAACAATCTGCTATTTCTGTCTGGAGCTGTATGTTTGCTCCTACTGTCTGATGTGATACTGATGCAAGAGTCAGTGACACTGGAGTAAGATCCTAATACACTAAGCCTGGTGAAGTTCTTCTTATCTAACAGACCTAAATGATCCTGATGCACTATATATGAGAAACAATTAGATAGACAATAGATGGTATAGAGAAATGAATTCATAAATATGTGCTGCTCTGATAATAAATGGGTGCAGTCTACCAAAAACCTTATATTTTCATATCAAGGCTTACCATTATCATAAGTTTAATATCCAAATCCTAGTATGCAATATTACCCAAAGGAAAATGGGTCCTGCATTAAAGTTTTTACCAGACTTATATTTAGGTTTTTGTCCTGGGATTTATTAGATAGACTTACCTCTATCTAAGGTGCCTTGTTTAAAGACACTACTGTTTGTAACTGAGGTTATATAAGCTCAGCCTCTTAATTTAGCTATTTCTACCTAGTTTTATTACTTAAGTTTAATTCCATTTTATATTGCATCACAAAACAATCCGATAAATAAATAATGCTTCTCATCTGCTAGTAAAGCAGTGTGCACAATGAGTTAAGACTAGGTTTTAGTCAAATATTGTAAACTGCCGGCAGCAAAGAAATAAAAGCCGGCCTCTTTTTGAAACCTAAGGCTGTTTTGTTGTTATACTTAGTGTCTGTGCTTCCAGAATTATGGTACTAGCTGGATAGGCAATGCTAAAGTGCCCCATGGTGTGAAGATGTGTGCGTTGTGTGCAAATAGGCACACTATATTTGTATTCTGGTTTCATATCCAGTGTTTCCAGGAATGGTCTCCGGATCACCAGTCATGGTGAGAGTATTAGTATTAGTAGCCGTATCAATACCATCCAAATAATTCCCACCCCTAGTAAGGACTATTAAGGAACAAATGGTACAGAAGTGAAGGACAAAGGTTTTTCTGGAATGGTGGGAACAGCCCTGGACACTGGCCTACTTTCCATTCCTTTGCTGGAACGAGTTCGTGTACACAGACAGTAATGTGATTTGCAGCAAAACAGCAAAGTGAAAGCTTTAAGCAAAGTTTAATAACTCAATTTAATTTTATACTGCCACGAAAAGAACACTTTTGCATTGTACCTCTATAATGCAGAATAGCTACGAAATCAAATTAGAACCTCATGCTCCAGTAAGTTAATGAGTGTATGGGTTTTTGAAGACTGGAAATGTATATTTCTCAGAGTTTAGTTTTGCCCTTGCCAAAAGTGTTCAAAGCATCATCATCATCATCATCATCATCTTCTTCTTCTTCTTTTTCCGCCTAATCTAGGGTTGGGTCACGGGGGCAGCAGCCTCAGCAGTAAGGTCCAGATGTCCCTCTCACCACCCACTTCTTCCTGCTATTCCGGGGAGACACCGAGGCGTTCCCAGACCAGCCGAGAGTCACGGTCCCTTCAGCGTGTTCTGGGTCAACCCAAAGACCTCTTCCCGGTTGGACATGCCTGAAACACCACACCAGGTAGGCATTCGGGGGCATTCTAATCAGATGTCCGAGGCACATCAGCCCCTCTCAACACGGAGGAGCAGCTGTTCTACTCCGAGCACCTCCTGAATGGCTATGCTTCTCACACTACCTCTAAGGGAGAGCCCCACCACCCTGCAAAGGAAGCTCATTTCAGCCGCCTGTATCCGCAATCTTGTTCTTTCAGACACTACCCAAAGCTAGTGACCATAGGTGAGGGTAGGAACATATACCGACTGGTAAATTGAGAGCTTTTCCTTACAGCTCAGCTCCCTCTCCACCACGACAGACCAGTACAAGCCCTGCTTTACAGCAAATGCTGCACAGATCCGCCTGTCGATCTCCCGTTCCATTCTTCCCTCATTCTTAAACAAGACTATGCGATACTTAAACTCCTCAACTTGGGGCAGGACTTCGTTCCAGACCCGGAGGGTGCATTCCACCCTTTTCTGGCTGATAACCATGGCCTCGGACTTGTTCCTGCTTGCAGTCAGCACTAATAAACTCTGTTATGAGCATAGCTAACAATCTCTCGCACTCTCTCTCACTTTCTGTTTTTGCTGAGGTACAGATGAAACTTCTAAAACATCAATGATCCTGATCCTTCTGCTCTCTGAATCCTGTGGTCCATCCTGATATGCCACCACTGGATGGAGTTTTCATCTTAAAAGACCCTCACCCTTGCTGATTTCTGCTGATATCAAGTGCCCTACACCTGATGTTAAGCTATAGTGAATTTTCCGCTACATGGTTTGTATTTGTATCTGGTTTCACCCAAATGAGAATGAGTTTTCCTTTTTGAGTCTGTTTTTTCTCAAGGTTTCTTCTTCATGTCGTCTGAGGGAGTTTTTTCTTGCCACCATCATCACGGGCCTGCTCACTGGGAATGTGGACAGTTTATAGAGAAATTATTACATTATTCTTCAAATTAGTTTTTTTCTATGTAAAGCAACAATGTTAATTAAAATTTAAATAAAACTGAATTCACAGTCCTATACTATATATGGAAGGCAGGCGAATCTCAGTTGGGTTGTCAGTTATGAAACCACACTACGGTGAAAAGCAGACTTAATTTTAATTATATATAGAGTTATTTAATCTCAGTATCTGAGCTGTATTATTAAATGTTTAAAAAGTCTTAAACACTGTAAAGATCGGGACAAAATAAACACCAGCTGTATTTTACACTCTGTCAAAGCTGATTTTACATCATTTGCTGTATAATGTTTATAAAGATACATGTCATCTGCATAAGCTCTTTGTTGAGCCAGCATCAACCTACATAAACATTTCATTAACATATACTCTAGTTGTTTTCAGCAAATGTTTTTCATAGATGTTAACATCACATTGCCATAACAACCCAGGTTTTGAAATTACACTGAGTTAAGACACGCCAGCTCGAGTAAATTTAATCACTATGATATTGCTATAATTGGAAAATTTCATCTGATTTTATTCCTTTTTCCGAACAACTTTATCCTTCATTAGTGTTGCAGGAAGCCTGGAGCGTATCCCATCTGACTCCTGGCAAAGGCGGGGTACATTTTGAACAGCTCACCAGATCACCACAGGTTATTGAAAAATACATTTATAAACTTAACACTAGTAGGAGAAGTATATATTTTACTCGCCACATAGTTGTAATAATTGTGCATTATAACAGATTATAACATAGTTATGTATGTATTTTATTGGAAATTGTTCAGTAGTGACAGATTTACACACTGAGTCAAGTGTGTTTTGTATTCATGCTTATAAAACTACTTGGAATAATTATGGTATATATGTTTTATATATATAACATATGGTTTATGTTAATATTAAGGTAATTACAGTTATGTTTATAACGCTTAAGTAAAGCCAGGTTTATCCATAATATTTTTGGGACCCTGTATAACATGATTATAACAGATTCATGTATATGATGAATTTAAATGTATTTAAATTTAAATTTACCTCAATCACATGGAGCTGATTGCCGAGTTAGAAAATAATGCTCAGACATAATAAAAATATACATCAGCTCAACTAAAAGCTGCCACTTGAGTGTTTTTCTAAACATATCACAATATGATCAGGTTTTAAAGGAATCTGAACGGGGAATGAAAACTTCAAATTAAAAATGAGCCAATTAATAACTAAATGAACTATACACATGACAACAACAAAACACAATTTATATTTCTTTATGCTTTAAAAAAATTGTAAATTATTATGTAGATATTTATTTATAAAAGTATTAGTTGGATTTATGTTGCATATAACACTTTTGTTACATGGTAACTACTAAAAATAAGCAGATTATTTATTTGAATATAAATGCAATCTAGACATAATGGGATATGTCATATGCTTCGTATTGTGTTGGAGTGTGCGTGAAGTGCCTGTCTATTATGTTTACTGGTTCAGTGAAGGAGTAACATGAAGCTTCTCTCTCTCTCTCTCTCTCTCTCTCTCTCTCTCTCTATCTATCTCTCTCACACACACACACAAACTAGCAGCCAATGGAAGCAGGTCGTAATTGGAGAAGCTGAGTGAACAAAGGAGATATTGTACTGGGAAAGATGGGCAATGGAATAAAGAATGCACTCAAAAGATATAGACTGGAACTGATCAATAACAAGTGTGTGAACACAGAGTGGGATGACACTTAGCTCACACTTAATCTCCATCACTCCCTACGTTTCCAGTCCTCGTCTGTTCCCATTATTCAAATTTATTTACTGTGTGTGTGTGTGTGTGTGTGTGTGTGTGTGAGTTGAGAGAGGCCATTTGTGCGCGCGCGTGTGCGTATGTATGTTACGAGCACAAAACAAGGCACAAGCCCTAACCACAAATACATAAACACACAACACATGCAATCCCTCAGACTGCACCGACTGCTCTAAAGTTGAAGTGTTCGACGAGCCACAAGTGTACACTTCCACACTCCACCAGCTCCATCTGCTGCCTTCAGAAAAGGAGTCTCCTCATAGAGCCGGCACTCATCTGTAAAGCAGGATGAGTGTAAGTGTGAGAAATGAGGAGAGAAACAAATGACTAACAAGTGTGACAGGAAGGTGAAGAGAGTGATTATTAGGTGATAACATACCCAGCTATAGTGAGAGAAAAGAAAGACGTAGGAAAGGTTTTCAGAAAGAGAAAGAGCCAGAAAGAGAGCAGGAGTGCAGGGCGAGCCACTTTGCTGCAGTTTTGCTGGAGTTCAGAGAACCTCAAAAATGCCTGCAAGCTAAATCCCTCCATCCACATCCTGTAAAAACCCATCCTCTAATCCTGTTCCAACACTTCACTAACTCAGCTGTTCTAATCCTGATTGTGTGTTCTTACCTCAAAGCTGCTCTGCCACTGCTCCTGCATGGCTGCGGGTTTGTGAGCAGAGGCTTCAGGCAGACAGTACAGTGTGTACCGGCACAACAGAACGGCTCCCCTCTCTCTAGCCAGTAAAGTAAATGTGTGTGTGTGTCTGTGTGTGCGTTTTTGTTTGTGTGTGTGTGTGTGTGTGTGTGTGTGTGTGTGTGTGTGTGTGTGTGTGTGTGGGGCAGTCCTG
>JBCNYG010000016.1:3189686-3199936 GCA_039654305.1 Porochilus rendahli | reverse complement strand
GTGTGTGTGTGTGTGTTTTTGTGTGTGTGTGTGTGTGTGTGTGTGTGTGTGTGTGTGTGTGTGTGTGTGTGTGTGTGGGGCAGTCCTGAAGTGCTTTCCCATCGCAGCGCTCTGCGGCACATAAAGTTCACTGCAGGGAACCCTGCCAAGTAGGAACGAATAAGATTAGGGCCAGATTACACACCCGGAGCTGTTTTAGTGAAACACTGAAAATGCACTGTAAAAAATTAAACGATTACTTTTAGTCCAGCATTTTAGTCATTTATTTAGATAGTGAGACCGAACTGATTACTAATTGTAATCGATTACATAAAACATTTTGACTGGCAAGAGAAATCTTTTCTTGTTTTTTTTTTTTTTTTTTTTTACAGTGCAAGAAACAATCTTATTGCTGTCATGAGCTTAGATATTTACAGATTTCACTTTTTTTTTCATGCTATTTGATGGAGGAGGCTGAATGAATGCATGGGGGAAGCAAGAGGAGTGCAAAAGTGTGTGAATTTGGATGTGTAACTGAGCGAAGAACCGCAGGATTGAAGTCTATTCCAGACAACACCGGATAAAAGGCCAATAATAGCAGACCTTCTAAGCAGAGCCCACAGATATGGAAGATGACTGGGATGGTTTCCCTGTGTCCATGCCCCCACAGGTATCCGACTCAGGCAGACACACTCTCGCCCAGAAAAACAACACCAAACATAAACGGGAGTACAGAACAGAAATTAAACTAATAAAAAAATTGATACAAATGAATGTGAAAATCGCTTAGCATAAGTTCCCTTGTGGGATTAATACGGTATAGCTAAAAAAAAAAAAAAATGAAAGGCAGTGAAAAGAAAACTTATTGTTACCACTTCCTTCTTTTGCTCCAGACTGCAGACAGGGAATGCAGTGGCAGTGCATGCGCTTCAACATGATCAAACTTTGTGTGAATGGAAGCCACACCCAACCAGTTCTCAATGCAGCTCCCTGGCTCGCACATATTCTAAGAGAAGTACATGGGCACTTATGGTATAATTGCAGCTGACCCCTGAAAAGCTAAAAATCTCCTACCATTCATCTACATTGAAGTCATTTTTGGCCATATGAGACCTTGGCTCAAATCCTGAGTTTTTCTAGTTCAGCATCACTGACAAAATACGTAACTGCATTAAGGCATCCTTTCATTCTGTCTCATCCTGGCTTCACATATTCAAGTACTTTAATCATTTGGAGCAAAGGACACAATACCAGTTTAGGAAAAATCCTACTTAACACACATTCATATACTCATCCACACATCAGGCCGAGCCAGGTCAAATCATCTGCTTGTATGGGTTTGGGAGGTGGGAAGGAACCAAAGAACCCTAAAACCAAGGAAACCCATAACTGGCATGTGGACACAAGGCAAACCTCCACACCTCGTTCATGGTATTCTGTCATACACTACTGATGCGCTAGACAAGAGTTCAGGTGCAGGCTTTGATAAAATCCACAAACGAAACATTAGCTCCCCAAAGTGTCAGAATTCCCTAGCTTCATACCACAGCAGGAAACCCTGATTCTCTCTCTTTTCAGCCCACAATTCTGCAGTCCTCACCGGAGTAGTGATCATTTCATTCCCCAGCATGACACCAACCTACATGGGACTGGTCATTAAATACCAATGTTTACAGTCCAGCAGGTGATTCAGCTTCCACATGATTAAACATACAGCTCTCCGACTAAACACGCAGAACTCACTGTTAACGAGGATGTCTCCACTATTTAACTCTTACTATTCATGCCAGAATTTACCCTTAAATAAAGACGGGCGCCAGCCTCCCCGCAACCCTAATTAGGAATAAGCAGTTCAGAAATGAATGAATGATACCCATATGTGATTCTTCCCCAAACTGCTGCCACAAACTTTAAAGCAAATGTTCATTCATTGATTCAGTCATTCGGCAAACCCTTTAATCCTACTAAGGTCATGAGGAGGTTGGAGCTTATTTCCATGCACTCTGGGGTACAACCTGAACAGCTCACCAGACCATCGCAGCGCCAAGACACGTGCAACCATTCACACCCACACTTACACCAAGGGGCTATTTGGAGCAGACAATTAGCCCAATGTGAATGTTTTTGGACTGTAGGTGGAAATTGGAGTACCCACAGGGAACCCACACAATCACAGGGAGAACATGCCCGAAGAACATGAGCCGAGTCTGGGACTCGAACCCAGGACCTTATTGCTGTGAGGCAGACATGCTACACCGTACAATTGCACAGATTATTATTATTTTTTTTTAGTATTTCCTTTTAATGGAACTAATGGTCCCAAACCAGTCCCAGTATTCCAGCGCTGCTGTGCAAAATTGAGGCCCATGAGAAAATGATTTGGCATATGCTTTGCCAAAGCTACAGTGGAAGAATTCAAGTAGTCTGCACAAAGCCCTGACCGCATCTCTCCGGTATATGGAATTGGAACTACCGTGCACCAGGAGCTGCAGCTGGACATCAGTGCATGACTTCACTAATGTTCATGTAACTGATTGGACAAATGCCCACGGACCACAGTGTGTAATCGCCATGGCACCATTGCTTAATTATGTGGCAATAAAATGAAATCAGCTGACGACTTGAAAGTACTGAATGAGCAGGTAAACCCATCAATGGACCTTTTTTCCATCTGACTGCACGGATATAAAATTGAATCTCAAATAATGAAATCTTTTTCACACCTGAAACCATCAGAACCATTGAGCCCTGACCTTACCCCTTTGGGATGCGCTGGTGAAGACTTAATGGAGTGAAATGAAAATGAACCCAACTTTGGATGGATACAAATGTTGAGATGTTGTGATGGATATGTGATGTTGCCAAGTTTGCGAAACAATGTCACAGAGATAACGTGCTGTAATCGTTCCTAAAAATGGCTCAACAAAATATTAGAGTGTGTGAGATTTCTTTTTGGGCTGCACAGTGCATAATAACCCAGAAAACACACTGAAGTCTTGTCTGTCAAGCCTGTCACTATTAATAAAATGCTACAATATGTGTGTGCGAGGGTTAAAAAAAATCTAGGACGTTTGTGATGTATATAACAGGAGAAAAAAATCCACACGTTGTAGGATGTTTTTTTTCTTCTGGCAACCCAAAATAAAGTCATGATGAACAACTGATTTAACACATTCGCATTTTCTCAATTTCTGATGTTATTATGGTTAATTTTAAAATAATTTGTCTCGTGGAATTACAGACTGGCAACTATATTTGGAAAACAATTTGCTACATCGGCTCTGGATAATTTCATGCTCTATTTCATTTGTAAAGCACTTTTTACAATACAGATGCCTAACAAAAAAAAAATGGCTTACACAAATCTGACTGTAGATTTCAATCCCCAATGAAGAACCCAGGCGGCAGTGACAAGGAAAAAATATTCATGGATGAACACTTGAGAGGAGCTAAACTCAAAAGCGAGCCTATTCCATTTTCGTTCCTGATACCTAATAATAAGATTACTTTCTTACAGTACTGACTGTGTCCGAAGGATTTTTAGCATGAGCAAATTGTGTACTGAATAAAGTACAGGAATGCACACAGGACAGTTTTCAGATGATGCAAATCTTCAGAATTTAGGTGAAATTATCTGTTAAAGTCCTAGTTAAACCTTGATGGTGATATTTAATCACATACCGTATAAGGTCATAATAAATAACAAGTGTAGTCGCGAGTGACCAGTTCAGCAGGTAATCTACCAGCAACGAACGAATTAACAAAGTAATGACCAATACTAATGTTTGTGTCTATTTACTTATCCATCACAATTTTTTTTGTGTCAATTCTTGTACCGCCACCATTCAAAAATACATCTTTTACCATAAATCGACATATAAAAATGTTCCAAAGAGTAGGTTACTTTTAATTATGTAACTTCAAATCATTTATGAATAAAGCTTTCAAGGTTTACAGCTTGAGATCATTCATTCATGGAACCACTTAGTCCTACTAGGGCCGCATGTAAGCTGGGGTCAGAGCCATATCAATGGGGTAGGTTTTTGGTTATATTGGTTATATGTCCCAAACTGATGTGATGAAGCTGAGTAGTGTGTATAGCGGACAGAAGGTGATAGCAGATAAACAAAAAAATATAAAGTGGAATTGCAAAAAGAAAGTGGTGACAAAAAGAGGAAGAGAAAAAACAAGATAATGATGAGTGATACATGCGACAACAAGCTACACTGACAAACTGTTATTGTGGATTAAGTGGTCGATTTAATGTTACTGCTATTACTAGCAAGAGCAGCTAAGGCAATACCATAGATACTCTATGCAACTTCTTCATGCACAAAAGTAAATAAGAAATAGTTATTTAGACATTTTTATTGTTATTTATCTTACCCGACTCTGAGTGAAGACACGGTACACCCTAAACAGCTTGCCAGTCCATCATAGAACCAACACAAAAACATTTACACTCACAACTAGGCGTAATTTAGAACTGCTCTTTAGTCTAATGTGCATATATTTGGACTGTGGGAGGAAACCAGAGCACTCGGAGAAAACCCACACAAGCATGGAGAGAACATGAAAACTATATACAGAAATGCCCTTCCCGAGCCACAATGAGGCAGACGTGTGAGGTAGACGTGTTAACCATTACGCCGCCCTCGATTAATATGTGGTATGAACTGTTTTCTTAAATGACCACTTTATTGCACCATGAGTGCATCATGGCTAGGAACATCTCAACTCAATCAATCAGATTGAGATGAGCCTTGATCATAGTACACTATCGCGGTTGAAGTGTATTCATAAGCGTTTTTTTTTGTTGTTTTGTTTTTTTTCCCTGATTGAGCTTTCAGGAAAATTATGAAAAGATTATTATGCTGCAGGTAAACATAGCCAGCAAGTCTTTGTAATGGTACTGAAAGGATGATGAATGAAAGCACTCGTATCACACCCACCCCTCATCACCTGCTCCTCCAATTCATACTCAGTGAGTCACACTAATCTTCCAAATACAGAAAGTCAAGGTGTTTTTTTTAGTACTTTCACTGAACGAGGCTGTTCAGGTTTGCCTGATGATCCTGAGGGAGAGAGTTTTTACTTTACCTCATCTGTTTTTGTTACAGATGGATGCTAGCTCTAGTAGCATACAGAAAGCCAGCCTTTCATTAATGAAGCTGCTAATTTTGAGAGAGAGACAGAAAGAGAGACAGAGAGAAGTGAGAGAATAGATAGAGATGATAGGTTGCATAGATACTGTATCCATTCTGCTCCTAAACTCCCACACACACACATAGACGTCCTACCAGCACCACCTCCCACACATTTCCACCCCCTTAATCTTACACATCCGTTCCCATAGACTCATCCCACACCATCAACCAAATGCAACACCCACAGCATCCCAGTGACACACACCCAGACCTCTAAGAAGCACAATGCACACTTCGCTTCGATTTCTCGTAACTGCCTGGCCACACTGTATATTGATCTTGTGTTATTGAACATACACACATGCTCACACACAGAGTTCCTCAATCTCTCACTAACACACACATCTCCACCTCTGCAATCCTAGTGCACACTGGCAGACTAATCTGTAGGAAGTGTGCACAGTCTGTTCCTGTTCCTCAGATAAACCCATTAGGAGCTGCAGCACAGAGTCAGCTGCTGACAGTTACTCGCATTTCACACCAAAACAGACTGCCGACAAGCCCACTGCAGAAACACACAACTGTTCATAGCTTCTCTACACAAAGACAAAGCATTGATGTCAGATTCCCACCTATAAAAGTGAAACATAATTATGGGGATTTGGCAGAGCCTGGAGCAAATACAGCGAGATATTAAATATATGTTAAAATGTTTCCATCAGTGTTAAGGCTTTAATTAAAACCCCCACATTTAAAGTAGACAAAGCCGTCTCTAAGTATACACTGTAAAATCGACCAAAATATAATCCTGCAGTGCTTTGTGTAGCTAAGCTACTGTGCTGGAAGTAATGAACCCGGATAGAACAAGACTCATGCTTGGTACTCTTGATGTAGCCAACAAAGTGTTTTGCTGTTTTGTTGAGAGAAGTGACGGGAATCATTATACTCCATGCATTAGGCATTCAAATTTTTACATTTCCTTCCATGTTCATGTTGTAAGTGGGTTAGCTCTTTAAAATAATCACGTATGACATCAGCGGTTCCATCAGGCAACATCAGTTCTTGCTTCTTGTCAAGTACACGTGAGCTGCCACACCCCTGTTACTACTATTCATGTGCAGTGACGTGTTGCCTTCTTCATTGGGTGTTCCAGCCCTGGTAGTGATGCAAATCTATTGTTTTGTCTTATTTGCTGGGCTGCGTGCAGCAGACACCATTCTAAGATAATACATTATTGGTCAGTGCTGAGCTGTGTCTCCACAGCGAAATGGTGGCATGCAAAGCATACGGCTGCACGAACAACAAGTGCAGAAATCACCGGAAACGTAACCTAACATTGGCACAGGCCATACTCTGAAAATGTTTCCTTTCGGACGCAATTCAGTGGTCTGCAAAGACCACTTCAAGCCGACCTGCCATCGGCGTGACCTTCAGGCAGAACTACTTGGCATGAAGCCCAAGCTTTTATGTCAAAAACCAGACGCTGTTCCCACAGAATTCCTTCATAATCAAAGGATGACAACGGAGAACAGCAGAACAATGAATCAGTAACAGGAAAGAGCCTTTAATATGCTGTATATGTTTAAGCTCTGTATCGCTTAAACATATAAATTATGCACAAATTAGAAGGATGGCCAATAGCGATAGTCTGCTAACGGGGGTTGACGACATCAGTGGAGCAGCAGCGGCGACCCTGTCAATGTGGGAGGTACAGGGGGCTCTGAGGTGCGTGAGCACCAGGAAATCTGCCGTTCCTGATGGCATGTCAGGGCGCATCCTGAGGAGCTGTGTGGACCACCTGAATGGTGTCTTAACAAACATCTCAAGTGAGTCTCTGGCTCACTCCATTGTGCCTGCATGCCTCAAGAGATCCACCATTGTCCCGGTGCCGAAGCACAAGCCCGCCAGCCTGAATTACTACCGCCCTGTGGCTCTGACATCTGTGGTCACGAAGGTGCTCGAGAGGCTTGTAAAGTACTCCATCTGCTCCTCGATCTCCATCGACCCTCTGAAGTTCGCCTACTGTCCAAACAGATCAACGGAGGTGTCATCTCCACATCCTACACACCTCCTTACACATGTGGACAGTAAGAATGGGAACTACAGGAGACTGTTCAGCTTTCAATACTGTGATACCACTCAGACTGTTCACCAAGCTGAGGGACTTGGGACTGAACACCCAGCTGTGTAGACGGGTGCTGGACTTTCTCACTGACCGGCTCGAAGTGGTTAGGTTGGGCCGCTGGGTATCCAGCACCATCACCCTCAGCACTGAGAGACTCAGCCGGAGCTTTTACCCGCAGTATAATGCTCCTCAACCATGCCATGTCTCTCCATCCATACTAACTCTGGACACTTTTTCCTTTTATAGAATTTGGTTAAAATTCAGATAAAGAAAAAAAGGGACTGACTTTTTTACTAACTGAATTAACATGAAACAAACACAAGGGAATAAAACAGCTAAACGAGATCCTTCACATAAAAATAACAAGAGACAAATAAGCAAGCATCAAGTTATAATGCTCATCAGAAATTTAACATAAAGCAGGAACACCATGGTACATCAAACTGAGGTTTATATATACAGGAACTCATTATTACTCAGACTGTTAACAGGTAATGTTGATAGGCGATGTCTATTGGCTGTGGATTTTCCAGGATAACATAGCAATATCCAGCCAAGCAGTAATCAGGGAGCACAGCTTTTCATAACAGGTACCAACTCTGTTGCCAATATGACATGTTACCTTGGTGGTGTAATCCAGCGGTGTAGGTCATGGACCAATTCTGCCATAAATTTTGCTATTTTATATTCTTTTCACCCTGTCGCCAGTACTTTTTATAATCACGGTTCTTCTCATATACCGGGTATAGTACTTCGCAAGTAATATAATTTCAAAATAAATATTCCTTTTTTGTAGCCCAAAATATATTACAGAATATCTGATATAAACTAATCCTGGAAGATTTATTACCTTAAACCAGAAAAAGTTGGGATGGTATGAATAATGTGAATTACTTAATCTATTATTTAATTTATTAATAAGTATAAATAAATTACTGAATTTTAGATTTGCAACACAAAAAAAAAGTTGGGAATTTAGTGCTACTAATCAGGTAAAATGATGACGGAAATGTTTAAAAGCAAGCTTCCATAAAGAATGGTAGGAAAGGATTTGTATATTTCACCCTCAATACTGTTAGATATCCTTAAACGTTTTAATTCAACCGGAGAAATTAATGGATATAAAGGGCAAGGGCACAAGCCTAAGCTGAACTCCCATACACTATGATCCTTCAGATGGCATTCCATCAGGAGCTATCATTCATCCTCAGGTAATAAAACCACATTATTTTTGGCAAATCATCATCAAGCATTACAACACAGTAATAGTTACAAAATATCCACAAATGTAAGTCAAACTTCATTGTGCAAAAAAAAAAGCTTTAACTGAGATGGCCACAACACAGTGGAAACATGTATTATGGGCAGACAAATCAGTTTTCCAGGTCTATTTTGGAAGAAATGGATACTATGTGCTCCAGATCTACGATGGAAAGAACCAGCAGGACAATCTGAAGCTCAGGATGTGTTTTGGTGTGAGGTTGTGTCAGTGCCCTTTGCAAAAGTTGTGCACTGAGTTTATGGAGCAACATCTTTTCCAGGGATGGAAATGCACATTTCAACAATACAATTCAAAATCCCATTCTGATCACGTTATAAAGGCATGGCTGTGGAAGAAAAGGTTGAAGGTGATGGACTGTCCTGCCTGCAGTCCTGACCCATCCCCAATAGAGAATGTATTACTGCACACCTTAGGACTGGTTTGTAGAAAGAATATGAGACAGTTACACCTAAACACATGATCCATTGGTGTCTTCAGTACATAGATGTTTTTTAAGTATAATGGGAAGGAAAATTAAAGGAACTTCAATACAAAGTGGTAAATGCTTTACTAAAATGAGCTTATTTTGAAAAAAATAACAAAAATGAATGTGGGTAAATACTCAAATAATACAAAAAAGGTCTGGGGTTATTTAGAAAATATGGTGTTCAGTTTACTTTCAATTTGAACATACTATCTCAACCTTTTTCTGATTTCTGTCCTTTATTCAATAAATATTTTTTAAAGCAGAGCTCCTAAGCTCCATACTTATGGAAATGTCATAAAGCCATGAGCTTAATTTTATTGTTGCATCAGATGCTCACGTGCCCACACAGGCAACTCAATAAATGAAGAAAATGGTGTCACAGTTGGCACTTTTGCAGCTTTTTCTCTTACTTTAGGTATGCATGTTTCTGTAAACTTACACATGCAAACAATCTAGGAGCTCCGCTTTAAGACAGTGCCTAAATTTTTATACTATTTTGAAACTATTTCTACTATTATAGTATTCCTACTAATATTTCCCTTATTTCATCTTTAGTTTAGATTGGATGTAGTTCAAAACAGCATTTAAGTGTTTTTGTGATATTGGTACCTTACTCAACTCAAGCTCTCCTCACACAGCATGATATGTGAGCTGATTTTACTGTCAAACACACATTCACACATCATTAATGATAACCTTTGATCAACTGGGACTGTGATCTTAGAGATGTGGCATGCTCAGTGAATGGCATTTTGAGGTGCCACTACGACCAAAGACATCTCGAACAGTCCTGACAGGGTCAGAAGATCTGGGTTAAAATCTCAGAGTGGGAGCACTCACCCTCGAACCAGCAATAGGAGACTGGAATATGATTACACAAAACTCACAAAAGAGTTACCAACACTGTAGTGATAAAGACAAAATGTAAATAAAATATGTGAGATTAAAAAGAAAAACAGGTTCTTTTTATTATTATTATTATTATCATTATCATTACTATTACCATTACTGTTATTATTATTATTGTTATTATTATAATTATTACCATTACCATTATTGTTTTATTATTATTATTATTATTATCATTATTATTATTATTATTATTATTATTATTATTATTATTTCAGCAGCAGATATATCATGACAGGACAAAAAAGGGATGCGCCATTAAAAATCATTCATTCATTCATTCATTCATTCATTTTCTGAACCGCTTATTCCTAATTAGGGTCACGGGGAGGCTGGCGCCCA
>JBCNYG010000016.1:3141350-3151974 GCA_039654305.1 Porochilus rendahli | reverse complement strand
AGAGAGAGTGCGAGAGGGGGAGAGAGAGAGAGAGAGAGAGAGAGAGAGAGAGAGAGAGAGAGAGGATGCTGCTGTTGCTGAGAACACAGAGCATCCCTCCTCCACAAGATCGGCAGAGAGATCGACTCTCACATAGTGCTGACTGACTGCCTGCCTCATAAGAAAACAATCTCAGAATCTTAAATCAGCCATGTTCTGTAACCCTGGAGCTTTTTGTCACTGCGCGTTAGGATTCATTCCTATTTCTCTAAAGTGACGCTGAGCTCTGCAGACAAATCAAAGATTTCCTACAGTGCAGTGAATCTGATAGACTTAATGGGCATTTGCTGACCTTGAATAAAAAAGACAAAACAAAGATTTATTTTAAGCACCTGAGCAAAACACTGAGCACTTAAATTATATGCTGAAGTAAAGAGAAGGTATTCAATGCAACAAGACAAACGAGTCAAAAGCAGAAGGGATTTTCATACAGTGAAAGCAATGGTTTGAAGTGCAATGGCTATTTAATAATAAAAAAATAATTTGTAATGACTTAAAGTTTTAAGACAGAGAGAGAAAGAGAGAGGGGGAGAGAGAGAGAGAGAGAGAAAGAGGGAGAGAGAGAGTGAGCAATAGGGAGAGAGAGATAGTTATACAGAGAGAATGCAATAGTGAGAGAAATAGAGAGAGATAGAAATAGAGAGAGAGAGAGAGGGAGAGAGGGAGAGCAATAGGGAGAGAAGGAGAGAGAGATCGGTAGAGAGAGGGGGGAGCAATAAGGACGGAAAGAGAAAGAGAGGTAGGAATAGACAGAGAGATATATAGGAAGAGTGAGAGAGACAGAGAGAGGAAGGGAGAGCAAGAGGCAGAGAACAAGAGAGCTATAGGGAGTGCAATAGGGAGAGAGAGAAAGAGATATTGGAATACATAGAGAGAAAGCACAATAGGGACAGAAAGAGAGAGATAGGAATAGAGAAAGAGAGAGAACAAAAGAGAGAGAGAGGGAGGAATAGAGAGGAATGGAGAGGAATAGAGAGAGAGAGAGAAGAGAGGAAAAGAGAGAGAGGAGAGGAAAAGAGAGAGAGAAAGAGAGAGAGAGAGATATTGAGCACACATTTATAGTCATACACAAACTGCTAGGGTTTTTGCCGTTCTCGAAGTCTTCAGGCATGAATCATACAGATGTGGGCTAATTCTGCATCCAATTCTCTCTCTGCTCTTCACTGTCAGTCAAAACGAGCTCTCTGCCGCACGCTAAATTAAGATTTCAAAACACCACTAATCCCTATCATGAATGGCACGAAGGGCAGTGATGGCTCAGTGGTTACAGCTCTGGGTTACTGATCCAAAGGTTGGCGGTTCAAGCCCCAGTAACACCAAGATGCCACTGTTGGGTCCTTGAACAAGGCCCTCAATTGCTCAGCTGTATGTAAATGATGAATGTAAGTCATTATGTAAGGATAAGGGTGTCTGTGAAATGCCATAAATGTAAATGTAAATGTAAATGATAATTCGCAGAAGTGAGCGACTAAGAGATACAGTTTTAATAGCATATGTTCACCCAAGGACCGCTATACTAC
This sequence comes from Porochilus rendahli, assembly GCA_039654305.1. Lineage (NCBI taxonomy): Eukaryota > Metazoa > Chordata > Actinopteri > Siluriformes > Plotosidae > Porochilus > Porochilus rendahli. The sequence goes on along the minus strand of JBCNYG010000016.1, from coordinate 3,150,415 downwards.
AAACACAAACCCCAACACAATGGACAGAGACACTAAAACAGAGATGGAGCTACTGCATACCATAGATCTCTCAAACACACACACACACACACAGCCCACAGGCAATGCACACATGCTAAGCTTTTTAGTGCACAGGTGTGAGTTACCTTTAATAATGTCATTATGGAGGTAGAGTTGCTAGATCGAGCTCTTTAACTTCGTTCAGGTGACATTTCCAATAAACTCACTGAAATCATTAGCAAATGGTTCAAACAGTACAGGGAGCACAGACATTATTTTCAGTCGCACAGGCCCACACATACCTACAATGAACAGGAAAAATATGTATAAATACCATACAATAATATCACAAACTGTAGTGCATGGATGTGTAGAGTTTTACACAAACCCCCGGGTACCTCCCTGCAACCGTAATCAAGGATAAAGCGGTTCGGCAAATGGATGGATGGACAGATGGGAAGGAGTAGGCGGGGCTTCAAGGCTGTCAGTTAATATCAAGTTCAAAATATCTGCATGACTGTGAGCCATTCCAAATATTACTTGGTTCAGCTCACATTTTTAATAGGGGAAACCCTGTGATATCCCGGCGTAATAAATCCTAGCGGTGTATATCCTGATGTTATGATGTTGAATCTAGAGATTCAGACTGTAATAACATTGTATTTTAATCGATAACAGCAGCTCCATGATATTAGAAATGAAGGCAAAAATCCAATATTTATCAGTAGTTATTAGCTTTGAGCGATGCTTAATATCATACGATCTCATCAATGGCATAATAAGAATGATGTGTAGCAAAGTCTTTCACACACACACTAAGCTTGTCAATCTAACAAATAACTTTTTATTTCTGAGTCTTTTCCTTTATTTTTTAATATATTTTTTAAAGATTCATTATGAGACCCATATATACTTATTTATTTATTCATTGTCTAAGCCACTTAATCCTAATTAGGGTTACGGGGAGGCTGGCGCCCATCTCAGCCAACACTGGGTGAGGGCGAGGTACGCCTTGGACAGATCGCGAGACAACACACACATACAACCATTCACTTTCACACTCTCACCCTTAGGTGTGACTGCTAATTATATCAATCTGCAGTCTGGGTTAGAATTAAATCAGACACAGTGTCACTTATTCAATCCATCCATCAATCCATCCATTGACTGAACTATCTATATTGGTTTGAAGCTGGTGCACCATTTCCATCTCGGATGGCTTGTCCATGTCGCCCGAGTGCCAGAGGACTTTTTTCGCAGTGTAGTGCGCACAAGAATTTCAACCAATTAGCCTAATTTGCAGGTCTTTGTACTGTGGAAAAATACCAGAATACCTTGAGAAAACCCACACGAAGAACATGCAAACGTCAAACAGAAACATCATCACAGAGCCCAGGACTCAAACCCTGGGCCTTCTTAGGCTTCTTAGACTTCTGAGGCAGATGTGCTAAGCACTATGCTACCATGCCACCTCCCTACAACATGCATAAATTAAAAACAAGCTATAGCACAATATAGTACTTAAACAGTAGAATACTAAGAAGCATGTTTAACATCTAGTTTACCATACAAACCCTTTCCTCTGCAACTGCACGCTGCACAGTGGTGATATTTTCACAGATTACGACTTGAAATCAAATTCACAGTGGATAGAAAATATAACGGCTTATGATAAGGGTCTTTGCTTGTGTACAGATGAGCACAGAAGATGTAGAGACCGTACACAATGCTCTAAAAACACATCCGACGTCACTCACTACACATACAAGTCTCAGGGCTCCTGGGAATAGAAGCCCTGCCACCTTTAGATATGTTCGATGTTTTGAAAGACAGAAGGGGAGCCGTCTGAATCCTCACAGCTGCAGGTAGAGAACAGTGCTGCTGCATTTTAATGCAGCTGCCCTCTGCAGTGCCTTCAGAAGAAGTTGGTGTGTGTGTGTGTGTGTGTGTGTGTGTGTGTATTTGCTGCAGTGTGTGAGCAGTGTAAGCATCAGAGCTGTCTGTGTGGGCGAGAGGTGGCAATTACTGCAGATCCTCACGCCTCCTAGTCAGGAGTCAAACTGCAGGAAAGAATCCAAATGCCAACCCTACACTTACACATGCACACACAGACACGCGTACACACACACACACACACACACACAATGCACATGTGAATGTACATAAGTAAGAACACACATGCACTAATTTGCTATCAGTAGCAAAATGCTGACAGCACAGACAACAGTAGACTAACCAGAAGGATTAGTTGTAAGACTTGGCTATATGAGACACTTTCTTACAATGCACGCAAAGCATCATTTGACTAATTATCAGCCCCCCCCCCCACCCCACCCCTTCTGTGCAGTTTTTTTCCCCCTGAAGAAAAACAGCCCATCTATTACCCAGCAGATTTCCACATTACCATGTTGCATTATGATATAATTCAATTACTTCTGCATTCATTGGTAAGCCGGTGGAAAAACTTCAGTCACTCCATTTTTGCAAACAAAAATAAATAAATTAAAAATTGTTTCAGCTATAATGTGTCTCTCTGTGTGACATAATGGCTATTAAAGCATTCCCAGTCATCAGAGCACAACATGTTCCGCCCACACCTGCAGGACAGGAGACAAACAACTAGCTGTTAATGTAGAGGCAAATGTTTAAATGAGACAAATGCACCACTAAATCTGGAGCACTTATTCGTGTCTTTGCACACTCTGCAGGCCTGCTGCTGATAATATGCTGTTTCGCATGCAGTAATTAACAGTGCTGTGTGAACATGTGCATGTGTGTGAAAGAAAAAAAAAAGTTGAAAAAAGCAGGATTCATTATTAAAAATTATTAAAAAAAAGATTAATTATTATATAGTATATAATAAGTGTAGGCTCATATCTTCTGTGTCAGCTCTTATATTATGTATAATCCTTTTTCATATGGTATATTATTATGTAAATACATTTATTCGTTCCATTTATTTTCTGAACCCCTTAATCCTAATTAGGGTCGCGGGGAGGCTGACCCATCAGGGCAGAGTGCACCCTGGACAGCTTGCAAGGCCATCGCTTGGCAGAAACACGCTGACAGCAGTCCAATGGCCTACACTTTACAAATGACAGCAATGGTTCTTTTACATGCCTCTCACCACAGATAGTGAGAGACGTGGCTGGCCTTTGATATCCCAGTTAGCTGCACTGGAGGGTGTAAAAACATATAAATTATAATATCATCATAAGTTATATTAACTCATTCAGCTTTATCCTTTCCAGGTTTACTGTCTATGAGGTGGGAAGCCACCACATCCACAGGGCATTATTCACACATACTCGGCAATTTATGTTACCAAATCAATCAACCTGCATGTTTTTTGGGAATTGGAAGGAAGATAGAGAACTCAGATGAAACCCAGATGAGCTTAATAAAACCATGTGACACATGTTATGGTAATCCAGCCTTGGGATCAGTGCTATTAAGTAAAATGCTAATGCGAATTACATAAAACAAATTCAAGGGGGAAAAAAAGCATAAGGTGTCTGAAGTTGGTGACCCACCATATTGCTCATGCTAATAGTCTGATCACGCCCCTGCACTACCAGCCAACTGAAGAACGTGCTTTTCGTTTCTTTTTCTTTGCTTACTGCACTAATGTACAAACTTCACCTTCACAGCAGGTGTGCTATTAAATTCCAATCCCACTAACTGATGCCTTACCCATAGTTGTAAATGAAAGTTGCACTTTAGTCAGTGTTAAAAATGAAACACAGCCAGTTGAGCAGAATTTAATTGAAGATCCATCAATCATTAAAAGTAACTTAGATCTTTTCCTTTTACCATGTTGATCATTAGCTCAATTTTCCCATCTAACCATAGATTTTTAATCAGGGTGGAGTCTGAGCTCTGCTTGGCCTATTCTACCATAATCTGTAACTTAATTTCGAACCACTCTCACATATATTTTGAAATATGCCTAGTGGGCTTTTCTAGAAGTTTTTTCCTTCAAAGTTCTTTTTAATAGAATATTTGAACCCTACCCTTCTTTCCCTCAAACCTGAGCAGTTTCGGTCCCTGCAGTTCATCCTCACAATGTTACACTACCACCACCATGCTTCACTGTGGGGATGGTGATCCCAGTGTTGTGTTTTTAGCAAACCAAACAATAATTCTTTGTGCCAAGTGCTAACAAACTCTGGAGGCTTAATCTGATGGTACAAATCTACAATATTTAACACCACTTTTCTATGTATATAAAGTTTATGTAACTGACTTCAGTGTGGGTTGTCACAGGCCCAAACACAACACACTAGCCATTATCAGCAAATGGCATGTGTCCACGTTTAGCGTGATGTCTACAAGAAAAACTGCTCCCTATCACCTCATCAGTCCAAGCAGAATAGTATCATATCCTTATTAACAGCAAAAGAAAAAATGTATCATATCCTCATTAATGGAAAAAGAAAATATGTATCATATCCTCATTAAAAGCAAAATGAAATTAAAAAAGCAAAGAAAGCATCTGGAAAAATAGTTCTGGCTCCAGCACAAAGGCTTTTTCACTGAAAACCATACAAACTGACAATCTGATGCTTTCTGCAGGAAACAGGAAGGTATCGATCATTTTTACATACTCACTGGCTACTACTGCATGCATGTACTTTCATATAGAGCATATTGAGCTGATAAGTAATCTTCACTCCAGCACTGAGGTTGTTAAGTGTGTAGGGGAGAATGTGTGAGTGCAGCTCTATTAACTCCCCTGGAACATGGTAATAGTGTAATTAACGTGTTGTGCTTTAATTGACCCCACAGTAAAAGAACTAGTAGTACTTACCTCTACACTCGCATTGCTATCAGCTACAGGCTCCTCTGCATGGCTTTTCTCTATCACCTACACATACAGAAACACACATATCACGAAAAAAAAATAGCTTTAGAATTTCAACAGGTTTATTCAACCCAATACATCGGTTACATATGAACTCCCTTTCCTATCTTTTTTTCTAATTTAGCTAAATCTGTTCTCAGAGCTGTAGAGCTCTACTTTCATATACATCTACAGTATAATGTTAGGGACAGACTAGAAGTTGCTTATGGTCACATACAACTTAAGTCATATGCAACAAGTCACACACATTTTCCAGTGAGCACACCAAAAAAAAAAAAAGGAAAAAAAGTGTGATTCTCGTATGTGACACTTTGGCCAACAGTGGAGAGGTGCTGTACACTGGGTATGGCATACGACAGGGTGCACAGTGAGACACACAGTGGTAAGTCGTTTGTTTTTTTTTTTAAATTAGGCAGCACATTTTTACACAAAACATGGCATCCGAGGAGAGTTATTCAGAACGACAGCTGTACTGGCTGGTGCACTTAACACACAGTTTTTCCTAAGGTTAAGGAAAAAGAGTAGGAAGAGGGTGAGGACAATCTGGCAGCACCCGTAGCTTTCAAGAAGTGAAAACATTTAACAAGCTGTTTATGTAGCGGCTCAAGTTTAGTGACTGAATGTATAAATGCATGGATGCTTTACGCCATATTGAGGTCAGTGGTTGCTGGTAATATACACTGATCAGCCAAAAAAAAAAGAGGTCAGACATTCTAATATTTTCATGGAGTGCATTTCCATGGCATTGTTGCTCCACTTGGTCAGGTTGAGGCTCAACAAGCAGGCTTCAGAAGAAATGTTTAAACTCTTTACCAAATTTGTTTTTAAAATGTAAAGCTGCTTTGCAACAATGTTAATTGTAAAAATCACTACACAAATAAAACTGAATTAAAACGAATCAAACTCAAATTAATCAAAAGGTGCACTCCACAGTCCTATACTATTATTTGGAAGGCAAACTAATTTCATTTGGGTGGACGGTGGTACATGGCTGTAATAGGATTCCGGTAGAATCAAAGAGAAATCAGAATCTAAAAAATGTAGTACTCATAAAATACATTCTACTGATTTTAAGTCATTATAACACATTCACAGATACACACATATAACTACTGAGGTTCAGACTACCTCTCCTCTAATCCAGGGGTCAGTAACACAGAGCACCAGGGGGACTGACTCCTAACACAAAGCTTTTTTATGTACGTTTTATACAAGCACAGAACCATGTTCAGATTAAATATTGTCCATTTTTAAAAAAAAACTAAATTCTTCGTTTTCAGGTATAAATGCTCATGAAATGGTTTACCTAAATTTATTTCAAGATACAGTGATTGAGATGTTTTGTAATGAAATACACAGTACTTGAGGGAGGTCCTTAAGGGAAATGTGCGCTTACACAGCACTACCCCCCCCTAGTGGAAGGAAAATAACACCAATCAAAATAAAGTCCAAAGAACAATGCTTAACACAGGTTACCTGAAGGCACCAATGCTGATTCTACTCTTAACTTCATTTTCATTCAACTCGATGAAAAATACTACTTGACTACTGTTTATAAGGGAGATACAGTGCCTTTGAAATCAAAAGGGAACTTTCACAGCGTTTAGTAGCTCTCCTTTAATGTTGTGTATACCAATATGTTCCAGAATTGGAACAGGAGGAAGACCAGCTAATCAGAAGGTCCTGCATGACATGATGTACTAGTGTGCATAAAGAAATTGGCAAAAGTAATTGTGTTATCATAGGAAAAAGTTTAAAAAGCACCAACCTTATTATTTGACATTTTGGCATTGTCTAACATGGATACTGAAAGCTGTAACTAGATTTACTGGTCAAAAAAGTGCAAAACGAATCAAATCTGCATTGGCGGACATATCTCGAACATTTGTGCCGGTTCAGTCCAAGTACGTCACCGTTTTATTTCTCTGACTTCCTGTTTCAGAAGAAAATACACCAACATATGGCATCAAGTCACTAATCTCAAGTCTTTTCAAGGGGGGCATATATGTATAAGTAATCTGGATAATAATTATCTAAATTCATAGATCATTTCAGAACCTGGACTCTCTTTGAGCTTTGATGCATCTAATAACTGACATCACTTGTGTTAATTATACAAGCTTATTTTCCCCAGAATGAAGAAAGGGAAGGTCCATTATGATCAGCAGTTCTATAAAGTCCTTTGCAGGATTAAAGGAGTATCAAAACAGCAAACGATGGCCTTTATCAGTAATGTCAGGTTTACTGATGAAACCATTTGTATTCCTGTCAAAGCCGGTGCTACTTTTCTTTGCTGTAATCAGAATAGTGTCTCTCTGCCTCCGTTCTAAACATACATCACTGCAGTGGATTATTCTGAGGAACAGGAACGATTTAAAGATCATTTAAAGTTTTGGTGCGCTGTAGGAAAGGAGGAGAAGCTGTGCTGTAATGGCATAGGGGTCATTATTCTTCCCCTGGGGTCAGGTTGACTGAGCAATAGTGTCCTTACTCACAACGCCTGCAAAAGCTATTAGCCCAAACAAAAACAAAAACAACATGTTGACTTCTACACCCTAATCACATTTTGGCATTTTTTAATGAAATAATAATTCTAATATTTTAAATGTTTAATATGATGTCTCATGGATGTAAAATGTAAAAGTATGGTATTTCATTGGGCGGCACAGTGGTGTAATGATTAGCACGTGCACCTCACCACAAGAAGTTCCTGGGTTTGATTCCTGGGCTTGCGTTGTTTCTGTGTGGAGTTTGCATGTTCTCCCAATGCTTGCATGGGTTTCTTCCGGGTACTCCGGTTTCCTCCCACTGTCCAAAGATATGCACGTTAGGCTAACTGGCTGTTCCAAATTGCAATGGAGTGTGGGGGGTGTGAATGGTTGTGGGGGTGTTGCCCTGTGATGGTCTGGCGAGCTGTTCAGGGTGTACCCCACCTTTGCCCAGTATCAGCTGTGACACAGCATTGCTGTCTTATAAAGTTAATAAGATAAAAAAAATGAAACCTGTCACAAAAGAAACCACAAAGCACTACAGTATATTTAATAGCAGAGACCACCAGAGTGCTGACACCAAAGACTCCTTTCATAAACACTTACTATGCATCTACTCGCAGAAACGTTGGCCTAAATTAGCATACATTCAGAGATCCACACTGATTATCATGAATTACCCATTACTATAGAAATCAACGCACTCATATACACCTTTGATTTGTATGAATCCTAGTTGAGCTGTTTAATAAAATGAAATCACATTTTCTCGACAATCAGATTTGAGAACTCAACTGTGCTGTTTTTAATACACTACCTGACCAGACAAAAAGTTGCACACTAATATTTTATTGGAGTGCCTTTAGCTTTAATTATCACGCGTTATCACAACAGCATTGTTGCTTCGACATTTTACATGGTCAGGTTGAGGCTCAGCAATGTTACGCAGCATTAAAATGAAGCCAGCTGATGATCTGAATGTATTGAATGACCAAGGTCTCCCTTTAATGGACTTTTTTATTCCCTAATGGCAACTGACATAAAATTGGTGCTGAAATAGTGAAGAGAGCATGAGGAAGCAATTTCACACATGACCTGGCACCACAAAGTCCTGACCTTAACCCTGTTGGAAGTCTGTGGAATGTGCTATTGAAGACTTTATAGAGTGGTTTGATTTTCCAGTCATCATTACCTTTCATGTGCGCTAAGCGGAAGGTACCGCGACGTGCCGATTTTCGTTCCCCAGGACATTGGATGTGTTTTTGTCTATCTGCAGTCCACGAGTGCGCACTCTTTACTAGTAGGTTATTACCTTTCATGTGAGCTATATATTGTTCATGTTATTATTAGATTATTATCATCATTTGACAGCTTTCGGAAATTGTATTGTTCTATTTTCAACAGGACTAACACCAGGATCTAATTAGATCATTACAAGTTCAACTTCATCTTCATGTCAGACAGAGCATGTGCGTGTCCGGGTACCCATAACATGGGAAAGATCAGTGAACGCAGTGTATACATTCCATCAATCATTTCAAGTTGTTGGTGAAAAATAAACCTAACTCTGGATGGAATTAAATCAAATGGGCCAACAATATAATAAGGTGCGCAACTTTTTGGCTAGGCAATGAATGATGCACACACACACACACACACACACACACACACACACACACACACACACACACACACACACACACACACACACA
>JBCNYG010000016.1:3083048-3093744 GCA_039654305.1 Porochilus rendahli | reverse complement strand
GAAAGGAAGAAAAAAAGAAAGAAAGAAAGGAAGAAAGGAAGGAAGGAACGAACGAACGAACGAACAAACGAACGAATTATTACCCTCCAAATCCAGTTCCCTTTGCTTGCTCACAAGAGGTCCTGATGTCTTTAAATTGGGCAGAGAAGCTTTGCAAAAACTTCAGTTCCTCTTGGCATGGGTTATTAAACAGTCGTGATATATGAGACATGAAGCTTATAACACTTGCAGTCCAATCTGGAGTCTATTTATAATCTCTTGACTGCATAGTGCATGTATACTATAATTTAGAATTACACTTTGGCATTGATCACTCCAAATGTACATATTATTAAATCTTAGCAGAAGTGGAATAATCATGACTAATGGATAAAATACTGTAAACAGATACTAGCATGCAGACAGAATGGGACTACAATGGTATGCTAGTTAATATAATATTTTAAGGTTTTCCTGTACAAAGCTTGTTTTATCTCACCTCTTTTTCTTAAAGGCATGCTTTCTTCTTTATATCCGACTGAGACTGCCACACAGACGTTTCCCCTTCATCGGTTTGATGGCTTTGGAAGTCTTGGGCCAGTTGGAAAACCTTACAGTACTGAGTTATGAGCCAGTTTTGCAGCTGCAGTCGTGCAGCCACGTTAGATGGCATTTAGCTCAGCTTGCACATTTGAAATCCAATAGACAGAGACGGTTGTCGTCACAACATTACCTAAAAGAGAACTTGGTCTCGCTCAGCACAAACTGACTCCATGTGTGTCTGCTTTGACTGTGATGAATTTGTATACCGTCATGCAGGAGGATCCGGCTTGCAGGGGTCTTAGATAAAGCATTTTAAAGAGAGCAGTCCATCTTGTCTCTAGCGTTTGGTGAGGAGCGCATGACGACACACAAAGTCCTAGTCCTAAAAGTGGCCGTCGGTGCAGGACCTTGAGGAATTCTTCAGCAGTTCTGCAGAAATGCTTTTGATCACTGCATCCATAAGGCGTTTCCTTTTAGCTGTAAGTGTCCAGACAGGGAAGCCTCCTGGGTCACCACAAGTTGATAAGAGGAGAGGAGATTTAAAGTGGAGACCAATCACAGCTCGAGGAAATATTAAAGGCGCAGTGGTGCTGGTCAGTGCTGGGTAGACAGGGTAACGCAGGACTCCCTTGTTAGCAGTGGCATGACATTAGTGTCGTCCTGGAGAGAATCCGTCCGGGCAGGATGGAAATGGAGAAGTTTGAAAGTTGTAAACTCGGACACTCATATCCCAATCAGCAGTTATGTAAACTCATTAAAAGATGGCTTAATCCATTCATGCCAAGTTAGAGCAGCTTGACATCCTGAGGCAAAGACACCAGAACTGTCATTAGTTATGGCTTACAGTAGATTGATAAACATTTTACCAAATCAAGATCAAAGCAGGACGCAGGAGATTTTCCAGAACAGAAATGTCAGAGGGAGTGCGTGTCAGTGTGGACTTTCCTCACAGCCTCTGCAGAGACTCCAAACTGGCATTCAGTCATAATGACGTTCAGACTGAAGGAGCTGGTGTCAATCATCTAAAGTACGATCACAGAAGACAACACGAACAACTGCGTATATTAATGCGTGCAGTCAAATAAACAACATCCGAATGGATGGGTTATTTACTGAAGCATCCCGCTAGTCAGTGGGATCCTGCTAATTTCAGCGAGCAAACAGCAGCATGTCGGTTGCGACGCCTGTCGGGAGACACCTGCAAGTTTAAAGCTAGCACATTACAAACCTCCACCGTTCAACTCCCAAATCCTCACAACACCACTGTCACTTCAACGCCTCCAGGCATGTGATGCTGATTTACTTCACGTGTCCCGTCTTTCTTTGGCTTCGTCTGTGTCAGGTTGGGATTGTAGACTCTACGGCGAGTGCAGCAATTTCACTACTACCAGCAGCAGCAGCAGCAGCAGCATCACCTATTTCGCCTTAGCAACCGGGGGCTGGGTCACTACTCACCAGCCGTGATTGACAGACGCGGCAGCCAATACGCTAGCACGTTCTTACCCGCTTGCGTGAAAATCATCCAATCGGAATGCAATGTCATTCCTGTCCCCTGGTGTGAAAGTTCACAGAAACATGTGGTTTGTAATGGCGGCGCCCTCTACATTTTGAAGAAGCGGGATGGGAAAACAAACGTTCACATCAAACCGACTGGTATTATAACTTACTAAAAAACACCAAGGTAAGTGGTAATTTAAGCGTTTTGATAGTTTTGTATTGAGAGTCGTGGAAAATAGCTACTAGAGCACATAAATGTTTTATAAGTGTTTATCAGCGGATAATTAGTAGCTCGTTAATCATAACAGTTTTGTGTAGAAACCTGAGGAAATGTCTGAGAAGGAAGTCAGTCAAGGGCAGTCAATGTCCAGAGCCATGATCATGGAAATGATGCTTAAAAGGTTTGAAAAGTTGCCAGACTTTGACAGGTAGGAAACTTGAACCAGTCTTCCAACTGCCCTGGCCGTCTGGTGTATGATTTGCCTAATTTGAGTTTGCGTTCTTTCGCCAGGAAGCTGTTCACCTACGGCCCGGTTTATTTGGGTGGTAATGCTGGACTGGCGGGTCTGATTGCTAACAGTTTTTATAGGCGTGCCCTCAATGTCGCTCAAGGACGCTTTACTTCCGGTCTTCCCATGGCAGTACTTCCGTTTCTTACAACTGTGGCATTATATAATGCAGCCGTCAGCAATCCGTTGTTAACAGGTGAGAGCTTAAAGGGCCTGTTCCCTTCCCAGGCATGTTAATTAAACATCAAATACAGTGTTATCTCCTGGAAATAAAACGAAATTGGCCACAATGTCTTTCTGAAACCATTTGACGCAACCCCCCTGCAACTGAGTATTAGTAAACACTGGCATCTTTTTTTTTATTTTATTGAAATCATATGGTGGCGTATTGGTTGCATGTCCCCCTTGTTGTAAGAAGGTCCTGGGTTTGTTTCAGTTTGCATGTACTTCCCATGTTTGCATGGGTTTCGTCCAGGTACTCTGGTTTCCTCCTACAGTCCAAAGACAGGAACATTAGGCTAATTGGCTGTTTTAGATTGCCCCGAGATGTGTGTTTGTATGCTGCCCTGCGATGGTCTGACAAGCTGTACCCTGCCTTCCCATGACCCTAGTAGGAGGATTAAATATTACTAGTATTGGTCATCATTACAGTATAATCTGTGCATAATGAAATTTGTTTAAGTGATGCAGAGCTTATTTTAATACAAATGACCGTAAATAGCACTACACTGGGGGATGAACCAATGCGGAACCACCATTTTAACCGAAAGTGACATTAACATGTTGGGCCAGGTTGTCCAACGCAAGTAAACAAGCAGTGAGCCTCAATAAAGGTGATAAAATTCCCTGCACACCAAAGGCTCTTATCTTTTACTGGTCCTTTTTGGCACAGCACTGCAACCGTCTGTTGTCATCCTGACTTTTTATGAAACAATTCCATAGGAACACCATCCAGTTTTACATGAAAAAGGTTGGGTTTTGTGCCAGTCAGTGTTGCCTGGAGGCCAGACCTATAGCAGGTCAGGTTGAAGTGGTCTTCGCAGACAACTGAATTGTGTCCAAAAGGAAACGTTTTCAGAGTATGGCCTGTGCTGTTTCCGTAATTTCTGCTCTCGTTTGTGCAGCCATACTCTTTGCATGCCGCCATTTTCCTGGTGACACAGCTCAGCACTGGCCAATAATGTATTATCTTAGACCGGTGTCTGCTGCATGCAACCCAGCCAACTGGATACAACAATGAATTTGCGTCACTACCAGGCGGCAACAGCCAGTGAAGGCAACATGTTGCACATGCCTATTAGTAATCGTTCCTCCAGTCACAGGGTCTTAATGTAAACAGACACAGAACCCAAACAAGATGTAAAGCAGGCGAATAGGAGGGAGTAAGCCTGTGAGTTGGGTGTATTCAGCTGTGTTGAGATGTATTCAGCTGAAAATAACTGATAAAAGACATAGGATGAATACTTATTAGGGAATGGGCACCTGTAATGGCAAGGTAAAGTAAAAATAATAATTGTTTACTGATGTTTTCTAGGTGACCTGAACTGCCCAACCTGTGTGCTGCTAAGGGGTGCTTTAGTAGGTGTAGCTGGTGGTGGAATATACCCCATTTTGTTGGCAATGCCAGTCAGTGCTGGGCTTGCAGTGAGGTGAGTTAATTCATTCATTTAGTTGACACTTCTTTCCTGTCTATCTTGCATATTAAGCAGTTGAGTATCTCATTCAAAGGCCATTCAGTCACCGTGGCAGTCCAATGTCTCAATTAGCAATATTGCTTATTGACACTGAACCTAGGCAGCAATTGTCACCAACCATTCGAACTCATTTGCTGAACCACATAATCCTACTAGGGCATGGGGAAGCTGGTGCCTCTCTCAGCCAAAACTGCAAAGGTGGAGTACACCCTGACCAGCTTGCCAGACCATTGCTGGTCCAACACACTACCATTCACACTCACATCTCGGAGTAATTTGCAATAGCCAAATGTGCAGGTCTTTGGACTATGGGGAAAAACTAAAGTACATGGGAAAAAACCTAACAAGCACAGGGAGAACATGCAAACTCCACACAAAGACCCTGCTATGTAGGAATATTCACCCAGGTATCAACCTGTACTTTCAGTTGATGCCACCAATGGTGCTTTTGTAGAGGTAATTAGAAATCCACATCCTCCCAACTGCTCAGCAAGAAGTAGATTTATACTTCTATTTTAGTTATAAGCATATTAGTGAATGTTTTAGTTTTGACTTGCATGTTACAGTTGGGGTGGTATGGTGAAACAGTAACTGCCACCTTAAAGCTCTGGGGCCTCGTTTGATTGCAAGCCCAGGTTACTGTTTGTGAAGTTTGTGAGAATATTTTATCAGTGTTCAAAAACAACACAGCAAGGGGCACTGGCTAAACTAAATTACATGTACTGAGCATAAATGTGTATGTGCATTGCACCTTGTGAAATGCAGACACTCACCTTCTGCCCAGTGTTTCCACTCAGGTGTTTAGGCTACAGATCACCACAACACAGCCCAGAATACAATAGCTATTAGAGATGCATTAATGAATGTTTGGACCCAATTCATACATCCTTATTTGCTTTTGCAGGTACAACAGTGCTCCAATGCCAGAGAAGGGAAACATACTCCGCTTCTGGACCACCCTGAGCAAGCCCATTGTGAGGAAAATGTATGCTGTGCTATTACTACAGACTCTGTTTGGAACATATTTAAGCTCCAAGCACCTCGAGATCTACCTGAAGATGCTTAAGTTGTCAGAATCAGAGAGGGAAGAATTGCAGGATTAGGACAACATTTTATTTAAAAGTCACACCCAAAAGCCTTCAAGCTTACACTGTATCTAGAAAGTCGTTTTTTTTCCCTTTGCTACAAGGTATTAAGACTAATGCACTGGGTTGGAAGTCTGACAAAACATCTCTGATATATAATACCTACTAAAACAATTTTGGAAACACCTTTTAGATGGTTCATAGTGTGAACTTGTTTTGTAAATGTTTAATAATTTAAGAATTTTCCATCTTTGCACGGTCATGGCTACATATTTGAACAAATCTTAGTTTGTATCGAAATATCAATTCTGCAACCATATAACTTCAATTTGTTTTTTTTTTAAATAACCAGACTATTGCCATTAACATTAATAAATATATAAAACTATAGAGACATATGCTAAACTGCAGTTATTGCATCAGCCTCTAAATGATACCACTGTACACTACAAATGTGCAATCTTCAAGACATCATTGAAGTACAATCTTTAAGAGGAGCTCTCACCTTACTCTGAAAATATCTTGGGAAAACCTAAATATTCATGCTTTAGTAGGACAGTACATGTAATCGATATCCTCTCAGATTATAAATCATTTAAGTGTGCATTCCGAGCTGCTAGTACTGAACTTGCAACAGACATGTTCGGCTTATATTCCATAGTGCATCACCATCAAAACAGGCTACATAAAAACATTTCTTAACCTCTTATCTCAATGACTTTGCAGTAAAAGCCAACACCCCGGTTTCCAATACTCAATACTGAAACGCTTTCAATTAAAGAAGGCGTAAACAGCGTAACATCATGCAACTAATTATTCTACAGAAGGCGGGTGAGAAACAAATTTTTTCCATTATGGCCACATCACTAAATTTAAAGGTGATTAAGGGGCGAAATCGCTGAAGATCTATTCTAAACAGGCAACCATGAAATCTGCATGGCAAAACGATTCATTAGGCACTTTTTTGAGTAATGAATGAGTGGCTGCTTACATGAAATAGACCAGACTAGGGCCACCTAGTGGAAGAATGATGAGTTAGATTTCATGGTGACATCCCATGCAACGAATGTACAATAATCTTATCGGTTGAAAACATTTGCAGGCCACAAAATATGTCGGTGGGATGGATTTGGCCTGCAGGCCTTGAGTTTAACACCTGTGTTCTACATGGATTGTTTTTTGTATTACACGTACAGTTCATCAAAACTTCAGAAAGACAGCTGAAAAGCACTTTTTGTCTGGGCTTAGTAAACAATTTATCTTAAGAACACCCAATTAAATCTGATTCAAAATGCATACACATTGGAACTTGGAAAAAGCAAACAGCTACCAATATTAAACTAGAGCTTTAAGGCCTTTTTGAACTGTCAGGAACAAACATGGACAATTAATACTGTGGTTTACCAATGGCTTCACATATGCAGTGCTTGTATTTATTCTGATTTCCCCAGTGATCGTCACTTAAAGTGAATCATATTTAGGTGTGGATCAAAAGATTTGGTCAGAGACAAACAGACAGGTTTTTAGGTACTCTCAGGCAGTTTGACTGCATTGAGAAATCCATTAGTCTGAATAAACCACACTGCGAACCAAACAGTCTGTTATTTTTGGTTGCATGTCACATTTGCAGATATGCAAGCTGCCAAACTGAATAATGAAAAACGATAAGAACCAAAAAGGTCAGAGTTGTCTCATGTTGGTTATATGAACCAACAGCCAAAGAGACAGCAAAAAGTGCTGATTGTAAGGTACTCTAACAACTGGGTTTTTAGATATATTTCCACACACTATCTCTCAGCTTAATACTTTTTTTGCAGAAACAGCCTTGTGACTTGTACTAAGAGCTTTTAGGCATACATGTGCCTTGAGCAATTTTTGCTTCTTGGTTTGTTTAAATAAGCTTTGGAACAAACTAAATCACTGACAAATACTCTGCAGTCTGCAATTAGACTTAACAGTGTGAAAGCTTCTTCCTATGTCTGCACCGTCACAAGCTCTTCATAACCAAGACTTCTCTCCATAACCGACACAACATACAGGACAGCATGTTGTCATGGAAAAGGTTTGTGCTTTGCCGTCCTTTAAATTTCAAGATTACCACTCTTTATCCGCTTAGAAAAGAGGAAGGATAACACTTGGAGTGTGAAGCAATTGCTGTTTAAAAGAGAGAAGAGGAGAATGGTTATAGTTCAAAATAAAGCCATGTACATAAATGTGTTGACAAAATAAGATTTATTTGCAGATACTGATTCAAAATCCTAAACAATCTTTGGACTTTAAATACATTTAACTTATATACAGTGCACTAACAAAATACAGTCTCAAACTTCCAAAACAAATCCAAAATCTTCTCTTCATGAAATAAAAATTTCAACACACTCCGCTTGCTGCAATGATTTGGTGGTAGGCACAATGGCCAGGAGCATTAACTCCCAATACTCTGATACTAGAATATTTCTGTTGTTGTTTTTAAACACATCAAACAAAAATGCAACAGGATGGAGTACCAGTAAAAGCATTAACTTACACTGCTTCTTGTACTACCTTTTTTTAAATTACCAGGCCATGTTGCAAGCTGCTGGTCCCGTTTCTTCAGCTTTCCTCACAGGAATTCCACTTTAGCATAAAAGAAAATAAGGGTGCTCCATGAAAAATATTCTTCAGGAAAGCAGTGACATTTCACAAAGGGCTTCATTCAGGGGGGGAAAAAAGCTTTAGCAAGAAAAATTTATTTAAAAAGGGGGTGGATTTTTTCAATCAAAATTTACCAATTACACTACTGTCTGTACACTTAACACCCTTTGTGAAATATCACCAATTTACATTATTTTTTTAAAAATTCACAACAAGTACTTACTAATTAGCCCTCTCTAGTGTTGACAAAAGCTAACTACTGCATGCGTTATAAGCATGTTTCAAAATGTTGAATTAAACAAATTGTCAGTAGGCTTCAATTACAAGAATGCTTATTTACAAGTT
Source organism: Porochilus rendahli (assembly GCA_039654305.1). Lineage (NCBI taxonomy): Eukaryota > Metazoa > Chordata > Actinopteri > Siluriformes > Plotosidae > Porochilus > Porochilus rendahli. Next base: position 3,085,458 of record JBCNYG010000016.1, on the reverse strand, counting down.
GACTTTGTGCCATGAACTGTCAGAACACTGCAGCACATCTCAGGAGAAACTCATGTCTGTGCAGTCTTCAACATCTTGATCCTTACCATAGGTTCTGGTAGTCGTGGATGCTCGGAGACCCAGTCACCCCACGTGGAAGACCAAGCACCTAGAAGAAAACTGTCAACAAGTTTAGCAGTAACTTGTATTCAAATCAGTTTCCAAATACATGCCATGTCTCTATTTGTACAGTTAATCTGTCATTTGACAACTACTGTAGTGATGTCCGACCCGCTGCTCATTATATTAGTGCAGTCTCAGGAAAACGATGAAAAGGCAAAATACTTGACCCTACATTTTAAGTGATGCACTTGCACTCTCTGCACATTTTGTGCAGAACTCCACAGAGACATGATCTTTATCCACGTGCAGACAGATACCGCCTGCTGCATCATTGTCCTCCACCTTCACTTTCTTCCTCGGCATTGCATAATCGTGGTCATTCTCGCTGGGCTCCTGGAAAAGCGAGGTAGACAATTTCATGCCATTCACACCGCTCAATCTAGACAACAGCTGCGCCAACATGCTCTCATTGGCCAACACGGCTCTCAAGTACCTAGTCTCATTTTCAAGTTCTTCCACTCTCTCGTTCAGGCTGCTGTTCTCCTGCTTGAGAAGCCGGTTTTCTGACGTCAGAGATCCGACACGTTGCTCCAAGCCAGTCAAATACTCTTTCTTCTTCAACCTGTTCAACCTTGCTGCAAGGGCATTCTTATTAATGTTGGGCCCGGAAAGGTCTTGTAGTTTGGGCTTTCGGGTCGAACCTCTGCGGTGGGATACGCTCACATCAGATTCCTGATCTGTCTGGTCTCCTGATCTTAAACCTAATTCTTGCACTCCGATGTCTTCGAAAGAAGAGAGCACACTGTCTTCTAAAGCCCAGCTGAAATCAGAGCCCAGGAGCTCCTCAAGCCCCCAGTCATTTGAATCACTTTCTGGTGATGAGTACTTGCTTGTGATTCCAGAGTCGATGTTTAGGGCCCGGTCACATTCCTCAGGACTTGAGCACATGGCGTTCTCTCCTTTATTCGCAGATCTTCCTCTTTTTCGAGTAACCATTAGGGATTCCGAATTGGTCCGGGAAATCACTTCCAATTATTCTTCTGAAGTACAATCTGAAAAAGAAAAACATGTATGTATTTAGTCACAAAGCACAGACTTGTATACCAAATGAGCAAAACGGTTAGTTAGTTGCAGAACCAAGTGCTATCAAATACGAGACAAATAAAAGTTCCCAAGAGGCGGAGAACTCTAAAAAAACAGCAAATTGAAGACGTGGATAATATTTATCCCCAAAAACCTAATTATCATTGAACTCTGCGGGTGATTAGCTCATTAGCATTTAGCATTCTACGTCTTTCTTAAGCCACAAAAAGCTACTAACCGGTTGTCTCTTACAACAGCTTAGCTACAATACATATCCTTACTAATTAAAAGAAATTAAAAGAAACAGTCGTCAACGATCCTGGGATCCACTTTACTCCACTAGCTAGGTGTTTACGCTAGCATTTTTACAGTAGGCCGCGCGCTGACGCCATTATTAGAATGATGCAGCACTTTTAAGAGGGAACTTATCCCTATTTATTACGCTTCAATCTTTTACTCACCCTCAACTATATATCACAGCTTATTCAAAACGTAGCACAAGAAAACAAAAATCCCAAAAAAACCTGGCCCTTTAGGAGAAAATTAAAAAAAAAACCACTCAAGCCCAACGCAGAGCGCCAACGCAATGTATGCGCACGAGCTTAAGATGGCGCGACCAAAAAATCTCGCGAGATTCTCGTGACACAACATAAAAAGCCCAAGCCTACGTTACTGTAATGCTGTCAAGTCTCCATAAGATGTCGCTGTTTCCCTCTATATTCTGTAAAACATGCATTGCATACACGATAAGCGGTGAAGGTGGGGTGTAGTGGTTAGCCCGTCCCCCTCACAGCGAGAAGGTCCTGGGTTCGAGTTCCATGCATATTCTTCCTTGCATCGATTTCCTCCGGGTACTCCGGTTTCTTTCCAAAAAAGGAATGGCAGGGAGAGTGATGGAAGAGTGCTGGTGCAAAGAGTAGTGGTGACAAAGGTAGATTAATTTAGGTAATGTACAGTGTGATAGAGAAGTGAAGAAGAGCGTGCAGGCAGCTGGAGTGATCTGTGATTAAAGGGCAAAAGTAAAGGGAAAGGTTTATAAGACCACAGTGAGGCCAGGTATGCTGTAATATTGACAAAAAGTCTGGAGGCAGAGCTGTAAGATGGTACAGTTTTCTCTGGGACTGACAAGAATAGACAGAATTAGAATCAAATATGTTAAAGGGACAGCACAGCTAGGGGTGTTGGGGAATAGAGTGAGGGGGGTCAGAGTAAGATGGCTTGGTTA